>WAAD01038304.1:138206-172812 GCA_013389945.1 Fregata magnificens | reverse complement strand
CGTGGCCAGCAGGGCGGCCAGCGCCGTGGCCAGGAGGCGCATGGCCCGCGGGGCGCCGGGTCCCGTCCCTTGCCTCTCTGCTGAGCTGCCTGCCTCCTCTCCTCCCCGGCCTCTCGCCTCCTCCCCGCCCGGTCCTCCCTTCTCCCCTTGCCTTTCATCTCCTCCCCTTTCTCCTCCTTTTTTTCCTTCCCTCCCTACTTCTCTGGTCTTCCTACCGTCCTGCCCCCTATTCAACTCTCCTCCTCTTTTTCTCGCCTTCTTTCCTTTTCTTTTCTTTTCTTTTCTTTTCTCCCCACCGAGCTCAGGCCTGTGGATTGGCACTTAGGGCTAGACAGGGCTGCTCCATCTGTAGTCTCTCCGATCCCCCCTGTGCACACACTCCCTGCCCAAAGGACACGGATCTGTGCAGATGGTAAGCAGAAAGCTCCCCTCTCTGAGCACAGAAAGCCTCTCTGCGAGGGGGCGAGACAGCCTGGCAGCTAGGGGTTGTGGGGCAGGGTGATGGGACAGGGAAGGCTGTGTTATGCATCCTCTCTGCTTTCCTGGAAGTGTTTGAAATTTCGCAGGCCCTCATGCCCGTTCCCCTCGTCCCACTCCTTAACTGGAACAGGACCACCGTTTCCAGGCAGTTCTAGTTAACGGCTGTCTCCCTTTCTGTGGGCCCTGCTGGTGGCAGCCTGGGGACAAGGAGGTCTGGCAGGCAGGGGTGGCCCTTCAGCAGGCATGGGGATGGATGCTGTAGGCTGTTCGGACACCTGTGCTGGGACATTACATACAGTGCTCTGGTGTTGGGAGGACTTTGCCCTCTGCTGTGGCAGCACAACTACTGGCCACCAGCATTCACCCTCTCTCTAAAAAAGGCCTACATTGATATAGCAGCTTAAGGTGCATCACCCCAAGGTTACTGTGCTTGTTTTGCCAAATGGTACTATACTTCAAGGCCAGAAAGGACAAAGGAAGTTGGCACCTGGCAGTCTACTTCTGCCGTTCCCCTTTGCTCCTTTTGAAAGCATTTGTCATTTGAAAGCGCAGAGACGTGGGCTTAATCCTTCTACCAGCAGGTATGATGGGTTATGATGATTTTAGTATTCACGTTGTGTGAAGTGTGGATGATACAAGCACTTTGGCATTCCTGCTTCCCTGGATAGGGCAATTAGTATGGATTTAGCTACTCCACCCCTTTCCTAGTAATCACTTAGGCAGGATAATACATGTTTGCTTTTAAGCATCACAGAAAATTTAGCGTGTGCTTCATCTGATCCTTATGAGACTGAACTCTACCTTTAACATCGTGCAATTCGTTGACTTCAGGGACAGACTTTTGTGTCCGTGCAGCAAACGCTCCTCGCAAGAAAATGACAGGTCTGGATTATGCACAGAACAATCAGCAGACCTGAGGAAACAGAGGGAGTTGTTAAAAGTTGTACTGCCTGGGGAGCTAATTAAGATTTGTAGATTTGAGTCTACTCCTTTAACATAGCAAAGGGAAATCCTATCAAAGAGATAAGCTAATTCAAAAAGAAACAGACAAATTCACAACAAATCTGTACCTGCAATTATTTCATTTGATGGTCCTGATGGAAGCTCCAGCTCAGAAAGTCCTTGGACTGCTGATTGAGAGGGAAACCAGGGGTGACTGATTTTGCATACTCTTTTCCAAAGCATTTGCTGCTTGCCATTGTTGGAGAAAAGATATTAGGCTGGATGGACATTTTAGACCTTCCCATCTAATTCTGCTAGGCTCAGTCGTGCCTCACTCCATGTATCTCATAAATTCCTTCAGTCTACTAATCTTTTAATGGTGTGTACAAAATACTGATGTAAAGGTATCAGCAAGGACTGCCTAAGCTCTCATGTGAGCGCCTGGACCCTACAGAGCTTAAAGATGCACTATGAGAACCAGTGTCAATGATGTTTGTCATTGTGTATCAACCACCCCAGTTACTGATGGCACTAACAGTTCCTTTAACTGCATCAGGAACCCTAATGAGCTTTGGGACAGAGCTAGATTGATCAATTGGTGAGAAGGCTTCATATAATGTATTTGCCTGTGATAGAAGAAGAAGAGTCAGAGGCTCATCTGGGCTTTTCCAGTCTCATGTGCTTGCCGGTTTACTGAAAATATACTCTTTCTGTTTTTCAGCTTGTGATGTCTGTACCTTTGGCAGTTCCCTGTGTGTTGTGGGTTCTCTCTTTTGTGTAGATTTAGTTCATTTCTCCCCCACTGAAAGATCTTCATTAACATAAGTACATGAAAAGCGGTCCTTATTCTTAAAGGGACATTTCTTTTAAATTTCAGAATGTACTTTTTAAAGTGGTTTAGGCTGAAAGTCTTTTATAGTTGTCATTGCATAAATAAGCTCAGGTGATGCTGCCTTTTTTGGTTTTTTACCAAGGGAGAGCTTTTCTTTGCACAGCTAGGAACAGGACCCGTAAGTTTCTATGCACGGGTCTCTCTCTTGCCACTAAAATGTAGCACCAGCAGCATTCGTTAGGCAAGCCGGCACCTAACATAACTAAATAAATCTACATTTTGCCGATCTCTTGGGATATACTCATGGGCCAGACAGCACTAGTCAGGCTAGTGAGCTGTGGAGAAACATAGACTGCTGACTTCCCATCTTCTCTGTTGCTGACTTGTTGGGTGATTTTGCACAAATTGGTTCCAGCCTCTGGGCCGCAGCTGGGTGATCTGTAACTTTTCTTTGTGCCTGGATTGGAAGGGTTTGCTAATGGAACTGGGGCAACCTGCATGAAAAGTTGCAATTATGTGGTTTGCATTATTTCACTGCTAAATCTTTCATCTCTTCAACCCATTTATAGCAGCTGAGATGTTTCTGCTTTTGTAAAATGTTTATTCAAGCTTGTTGATGCATCTTACCTGATACCATCACAGTTTACCCATGCACCAAAAATCCCAGAGGCCAAATGAACATGCAGTACAAGTCCCTTTTTCTCTTTCACCCACAGGCCAGGCACACAGCTCTGTAAGCCAGTTCACCTCCATTAGCTTCTCTGGAAGTGTGCTGACGCACGTGAGCGGAGCCTCTGACCCGCAGGATATGGCTTTCTCGGCTTTGGCAGCACCTACGTGGCCTCGTTTCCTGCCAGAACGGGGCTGCTCTGACGTGGAAAGTGCCTACTCAGCACTCCGGTGCAGCTGACACAGCTCAGACTGTCTTTTCGTGCAGAGCTTGGAGCCCCTCGCTCCCTGGGGGCAGTGTTATTGAAATCATCAGTCTCAGCCACTCTGGGTGAGTCCTGCTGTGCAAATCACCTTTGCCTCCTTGCAAAGTCACATCTATCAGGAGAGGTAACCACAGCCTCTTGGCTTTTGCTGTCCTGTCCTCCCTCCCTGGCTCTTATTCTTAACCTGCCTTCTTCTATTGAAAGGTCTTACTAACGTCCCCAAATCTGTCTCCAAAAATTCCTGCAGGATTCGTGTGAGCAGAATTGTGGCTTGCCCTTGTAGCAATATTGCAGCGCAGCGGTGGGATACAGTAGCATCCACTGCAGCCCACACAGGGCTGCTTTGGCTGTGCTCTAGCACCGGGAGAAATGCCTCCGCGAGGCTGCAACTGTCACCATGTGTATATGGACTGGGGTGTGCTGATTGCCTGCCTTCTTACCTGATACATTGTTCAGGAGAGTTATGCTTGTCCTGAGCAACGTATGTGAGTTTGCTACCCACCTGCAGCAATAAACTGTCTCTCTGAACTTCTCTTCTTTACCTGGACTGATCAGGGCAGCTACAGCTTATTGTCCTCGCACACCTCATCCAGGCAGCATGCAAAGATGCTACCTGCTTGCCTGAACCTCATCATGGAGACATAAGTTATGGCCAGGTCTTCTTCAGAATCTAGCAGCTGGTAGCTCCCATGGCCCAAGGAATCCTAATTACAAATGAATGTTCAGTGATTACAGATGGATAAAATCCAAACTGATTCAGTGTTGCCAAGCATGGAGGGAGTTTGGATCTGTATCCAAACTTTCCCACCCCTTTAATGGGCCAAATTAACTTTGAACTGAGCTTCTGAACTGTCCAGAGCTTCTGAACAACATGGTTTAGCATTAAAAACTCTACCTTGGTGATTTTCCATAGCTATTTTGTGGACTGGTGTGTGGGAAATACTGTTTTGAGGATCCAGCTCCACATCAACGGGACAGACACTACATAAGAGCTTCCAAAATGTGAGCATCATGCTTTTTAGGTCTCTGGATGTTAAGCAGTGTTTACCCTGTGTTTGGGGCTTTGATGCTGGTTTACTTGTTGCCATTTATTTCTGACTGATTGGCAAGTTGCTAAATAGGGTGATGTTGTTACTGAAGTTTTCCTTTCCCGCAGTGTAAGGTGTCCTTCCTCTGTTCTTTTTTGCTTTTTCTTTCAGGGTTATAAATGATACTGGTGTATCTATATAGGATCTAATCTTTTGTGTGGTGCAGCCATACTTTCCTGGATAGGTGGAATCCTTCATATTGATGCTATAACAGGTATTTTTCCATTTTTTCTTTCTTCAAATGACAGCACATTTTTTTAGTTCAGGAAACTTGCTTTTGTTACTACTTTTATAAAGATGTTTGGGACTGCGTAAAAGCACAGGGGATTTATTACGTTTTTCTTAGCTCTTGTTTCAAGTTTGATCATTCCAATTTGCAGGGCACTTCTAATCCTGAAAAAATGAGATTTGTGAATGTTTTGCAAGAGTGTTTAGAGCTTCTGTCGTGTACATTCTGCATCCTTAGGTGTGTGCAAGAGTTGAAACCTGATTAAGTCTTACGGTGCATCGTCATACACAAAGACATAATCTCAGCTTCATATAGTGGAACATAGCAGTGTCATTTGAGGACCATTAAAAAGTCCATTGCAGTTCCAGTTCTGTTCTCCAAAGACATTAAAATGTCGCTTTTAGCTGTCCTTATTTCTGGCAGTAGGTGAGCAAATGTCATGCTAAGATGGATTTCAAGGCCTTTTCAGTGCATTAATATGTTTTGGCTGTGCATTCTCATTAGGCGCCTGTCCCAGTTAAAGCATTACTGACAGTACTTTGCTCTGAGCTACCCACTGTGAGTCTGCTGATCCCACTCTGCCCAGCTTAGAGAGGGCATTGACTCCAGAACCGCACGGTCGGTGAGAGTTGCCCTGAGAATGCACTGTACCATCCCCTGTTTTGGCTTGCCTTCCTCCCCAGATAAGTGTTGCCAGCCAGGTTTGGGGAAGTGCAAGCCTCTCCCGAAGACTGCAGGGACATGGTTTATCTGTGAAGTCTCCTGTCTCATTGAATTTGGTCTGTGCTTTCCACGCAGCCTGTGCTGGCACCATATTTAAAACTTTGTGTCCGTACTTTGTCTCCAGATTTTCAGTCTAAGAGACGTCCCACTGCCTCTTTGTCAACAGCAGTTATAAATTCTTATAAGTCTAGTAGGAAAGAGCAATGATCCATCTAGCTCAGTGCCCTCTTTCTGACTGTGGCTGATAGCAAATACTTAAAGTGTAGTATGGGCAGGGCAAACGCACAAGACTGTGTTTCCAGGAGACTTGTCCAGCTTCATATGGTTTGCAGCGCTCGCTGTCTCAGTAAGACATTGTGTCTCAGACCCTCACTGATTGGACCCAACCACACTATGTGCTCCTTTGTCACTTTGTTCTGGGCTCAAGAGACAGATGTTTGCCAGCATATCCCTCCTCCCTGGTCAGGGTGGCTCTGTAGCTCCCATGGTACAGGATGTGGCCCTGATAGGAATAAAGCCTGGTGGTTACAGAGGGAAAACTTTCTGAGGTGAAGCACATCATGAAAGAATCGCTGAACCTGCATGGGCACACTCAAGCAGTCAACTGGCACTACATGGCTCGTGAAAAGTCACGCTACAAAAGCAGTGAACTAATATCAGAAGGTATAATGCACCTGTCTAGCATTTGTCTGGTTATATTTGGATTTATTGTCTTAAGTTTTCAAACATTTCTTCAACAAATTTCCCAAATTAGCAAATTTAGCCTGGATGTGTCTTAAGAATAAAGGCCTCCGCATAAATTCCTTAAGCCTACCTGCTGCTGCTCAGGCCAGAAATATCACAAGAAATGCACCCCTTGCCTGCACCTGGTATTTCTGTCTGCCCTTACCCAGCCACACAGATTGAGGAGAAAGGTGGAGGTAGTGTCCAAGCAGAGAAATGAATGGTTGTGGAAGGCAGAGTTTGGATGAAGGTGAATTAAGGTGAAGAGGTGGATGAGGTATGAACCAAAACCGCTCCTAACTGATATTACATGCTTTTTTTCCTATGTATTAGTTGTTATTTGTACCTGCAGAGCTACGATACACGCAGAACCTGCCTTTTCCAGGAAGTCTCTTTGGAAAATTGACTGTGAAGCTCATACTAATTCTGTTATCTAACAAGTGGAACCAAATTACTATCTACACTTTAGAAATTGCTAACTCACCTTTGGAAGAGCTGAAGTTCATGGCTGGAAAGCAATTACAAACTTGAAAAAACATATGCACCAACTGGAGAGACCCTAGAGGAGAGCCCAGCAAGGAAGATCACAGCTCTAGAAAACACGGCCTGTGAGGAAACACTGAAAAGCTGGGATTGCTCAGTGAGGCCTGGGAAGCATAGTAAATCTCCAGGTATTGTAAGGCTCTTACAAGGAGAGGGAATAAACAACCATCCACGTCCGCTGACAGTAGAATGAGAAACCACGCATCTAAATTGCAGGAAATGAGATTAGATATTAGAAAATGCTTTCTGACCATGAGGTTAGTTAAAGGCTGGAATAGGGAGGTGAAGGGCCCTCATTATGAGAGGTGTTTAAATATAAATAGACAAATATTTGTCAGAAATGGTCTAAGTATACCTGGTCAGCTTTTCAGAAGGATGTTAGACTAAATGAGATCTGAAGAGCTCTTCTAGCCTTATTTTCTTTGATACTGTTTTATGTTCTCTGTATGTTGTCTCCCTTAGTAGAAATACTAAATCCTGGAACACAACACAGAAAAGACATTTAAGCTCTTCACATCCCAAGGAAAAACAACATTTTGTCTCTGACCTACTTTGTCCTACTCAGACATAGATAGCATCTTGCCCTCTTATCTCCATTTTCTACCATGTCCCCCAAGACTTTCTTGTGTTTCTGCTTTGCTTAAGTTCGGATAATAAATCCTGCGTCTCTGTGTTTTGCATTCTTTTAAAACATTCCAGGCTGGAAACAAAGTACCCACACACGTACCCACAGCGCAGAGTTTGTTGTCAGAGAAAAAGGGAATCCTTCCCTAACCTCAGGAATGTCCCTGGAAGACGTGCTTGCCTTTTGCTCTGTTGTCAGGAATGGTGTTGCTACATTTTGGCAGCCACTAACTTTAAAACAGATACTTTAAACTTAAAAACAGAAGTAAAAACCCTACTGTTTTTTAAGGAATTCTCTCAGTAAAAATCTTTACCAGAGGCAGTTTAATCAATAAGCTTCAGTCAAATTTTTTATGCTCTATAGGGTTGAGTAGTGGTTGAACTTGGACCTCTGAGCTTCAGGAGGAGTTACGGATGAGACAAGTGGTTATGTTTCCTGCTGAGCAGCGAAATAATGAACAAATATCCATCCAAATATCCAGCAGGTCCATGAACTGCTTAAAAAGTTACCTCACTTGTGTTTCTAAGATGATCTCTCTGAAGAATTTTTGGCACAGCTTTGAATAAACAGAATATTTGACTTTCATGTCCTTCAAATATTTAATATTTTAGGATATATTCCCTTTCATGTTGTAAATGAGGATGTATAGTAACTGCCTTTAAGTGTAAAATAGGCTGATACTGTAGCAAGTTAAAGGCATCTCCTTCGCATAGCTGTCAGGTGCCAAATATTGTGTGTTTTTCATCTTCTTTCCTTTAAAGGTAAAAATAAGGAGCAAAAGAAATGCTTTATCTGTTCTTTTTTAAAGTACAGAAGTTCAGGTGCCATTTGTTAAATGATTTTTTGCAGAGAATATGAGAGAAGCCACATCTTGCATACCGTACATACCGTATGCTTGGATGCATCCTTTAACCAAACATAGACATTTTTCTTAGCAGTGTTGTGGCCACATGGATAAGATGTAGGGTTGCCGTATCACAAAACTAGCTTGTATTTCTTCTCTCTGAAAAGTAACCTTGTATAAACTCCCAAATTTGCACTACTTATTAAAAAAAAAAATCTGATCTTTTTTTCCTGTATTCCTCTCCTTACATGTGAAGGCAATAGACAAAGTTCCTCATGTATCTCCTAAAGCAGGGAGAAGACAAACAGCGGGCCTGAGAAAATTATTTGCACTGTTTGATAGAAGGAAGGTCCTGACCCATTAAAATTAGTGATTTTGATGTGGTGAAGTAGCAGCCAGATCCCTTTTGGCTGTGTCCTGTCTGATTTGCTGGCTCCATGGCTACATGGAACAATAGTCTGTGCAGGGCAGCAGGGACGTGGGCAGAATTACAAGTGAGCATCCATGAAATTCCTCTGTGGAAGTACAAAAAGGGTTTTTCCTCTGCACTTTCTAAATGACAAAAAATCTGTATGAATGATTCTCTATGATTCAGGTGAGAGAGCTCTGAACTCAGGATTGTCCCCTGGAAACATGACAAATATTTTTTCCCACCTATGAAGGTATTAAAAGTTTATTGTGTTGATTTTAAGTCAGTTGTTGGCAAAGCTCCCTGGTTTTTTTTCAAACAGATGACTAATATTTGCTCAGTTGGAAAAAAAACCCCAAACAACTCCTGGTGGAGAGCCTATGCATAGAACATTTCTACTCTGATAAAGTCTGACAAAAGTTATTAATAATAGGAGTGGAGGGTTATGATGGGGATTGGTGATGAAGAGTGCCAATAAGTAGTGGTTGAGTGCAATGGCATAGGCAGTACGGCAATCTGAACATTAAAATGTGAAATTTTAAAAAGGTCAGTTATGAGAAACTTTGGGGAAATTGCCAGCAAAGGTTACAACAGCAATGTTAAGAGCAGCAGCAGAGCTGACACAAGTCAGATTATACTGACAGGCAAATTATCCATGGCTGCATGTCTCTGCTGAATCTCAGTAGCTGCAACAGGATGGGGGCTTTTCCTGCCACTTTGGGATTTGTTGGACAGCAGCTAGGAAGGAAGGATGTCATTTACTGATTTGCCACCATGGTGATTTACTATATCCTTGAGAAGATGGTCCATGACAATTCTTCATTCACTTTTTATTTTTGGGATCTGGCAGGAGAAAATGGAAGGGGGAGTGTCAGAGGGTGAAATTTGTAATATGAAGATCAGTGCATCACTTTTAGATGAAGCACTTCAGGTTCTCCAAAATAATCCTCCCTTGGTCAGGCTAAAGATCACTGCATAGACATAGTCAATACCTCTCTGTTGCATTTTATGGGTCTGTGGGATTATATTTAGAAAAGCAATGCTGTTACTCGGAGCAGCAATTTTATCAAAATGTATGTTGTCCACAGCAGACGTTGAGCAAAGGCCTTCCAGTTGGGAGCGTTATTGCTGAAGAGTGTAAACTGGGTGTCCCACACTTGGGGTTGACTTCACCAGGCTGATGGAGGGGCTCAAAGGTTTGTGTGTGCCTGAGTGGCTATGCAGAGACACAAATAGAAAATGGGAGGACTCAGCTCCTTCTCTGGGACTCACAACAGACATCATGCTGATCTTCTAGGGAAGTCTGTGTCTGAACCTAGGTAACCTCTAAAATTAAATAGGATAGGTGGATGAAAGCACCTAAATTCTGCCTGAATGGCACATGAGCGATATTAGTACCTTGTTGAAAGTCTGCTGGTGATTCTGCTCTTGAAGTCTGATTTATTATTTTTTTTATACAGACTCCTCTCTGATTGTCAGTACAAAGGCAGTCAACAATTTGACTGAAAAGCTAGCCATGCAGTAAATGACCACAGTGCTAAATGACCATAATACAAGCCATGGCATATGTAAGTAATTTTCAAAAAGGAGTGTATTTGGACATTGCTCTAAAGAAAAAAGATTGTAGGGAAAAAAGGGAAGCAGGATACTATCTTTTTAAAGTAATAGCACACAGTGCAGGCTCCAAAATGTTCCATAATTGTTTGTGGTATAGCCTCAGGGTAGGGAAATATTATAATTAAAAAGAAGTAATTTGAGTGAAGCTGGAGATCATAACATTCCACTTACCAGTTGCAAATGCATACCGTCAAAACACAGGTTTTTGATAATACACAGAGACTTTCTCTGCTTCTTTTGATCTGTTAGCATGTAACAAATATACTTTCTTTCTCCAACACTGAACTTAGGAAAGTAAATGAAATTAAAACCAAACTTAAAGCACTGGCTCACAGAAAACATTATGCTTATATATGTCTAAGGCATATGTTACATTAGTCATTATAATTAAAATAATACACACATCTGTTTTACGATGAAATGTGAGTAATGTGCCACTAATTACTAACATCTGTAGTTCTTTCTAGCTATGATATTTCCATTTTTAAGTGCTGCACATTCTGTGGATTAATAAAATGTGCAAAAGCACACTTTCAATTTAAATTTAAAAATTACAATACCCTGAGCCGTACTTTGATTTCGCTTATATCAGCACGTGTTGTCAGGGTCTTCCTGGCTTTCCATGAGTTGTCTGGTTTGCCCCCTACAGCCACCAGAACAGATGTTCAACAACTGGACTGGTACTCCTTCCCTGTGTTCCCAGAGAAATGGGCCTAAGCTTGCCTCCTCTTTATGGCATGGGTAGCTTTCCTTGGACTAATTGTGTCCTTTCAGCTCTGTTCAGCACTCTTTGAGAGCTTCCTTATTTCCTGAAAGGTGTCCCTAAAGCTTTCTCTAGTTATTTTGGTCACTCCTCTGATGGGTGCTCTGTCTTGATCATACTTCTCATGTTAAAATCAGCAATAAGGTTTTCCTTCTTCACCAAGTCTTAGAAAATGGTCTTGTTTCCAGTTTGTTAACTGTCCATACACCTAATTCTTATAGTTCTTTAATGGGCTTTGCCTTTGACCTATTTTATCCTCAGTGTAGTGCTAATACTGTTCCTGACATTACATTGACTTGCGCATCAGAGACAAAATTAGTAAGCATCGCACAGCTGGCAGCCAAATCATGTTTTGTAGCCACGCTGTCCAGACTTCCCCAGAAGTAGCAGCGTTGGTGTTACCATTGTTGAACTTGCCAGGCCTTGCTTGCCATCTCCTCAAGAATTATGGCTCTCGCATTGTTTTAAACTCTGGGCATGGTTTTGGCTTGTGTGCTGAGTCACGTACTGATGTTTTGGACTCTAAGCTCTATGGGCAGGCCCTGTCTTGGATTTCTTTACTTACAGTGTTTTTTATATACTATCATGGCCACAGTATCGGAGCAGCCTGCACTCTGTAAGCCTCAGTCAAGTCTGGGTGACTTCCTTTGCTTGGCAGATTCCAGATGTTTTGCCAGAGTTTATTTCTGGGTCTTTCATGAGCCCGTCTCTGACTTCCATGTGCGTGTGTGTCTTAACACCAGAGAAGAACTGTTCTCCTCTTTATCAGGTACCTGGTTAGTCAACTCCCATCCTCCCCAACTGCCTTTCTCCACCACCACCACCCCCCCCAGAAAAAAATGTTCATCTTTCAAGTCTTAGATCTGTTACAAACTCTATTGCGTTTTATACTTTCCATTCCCCCTGCATTAACAAATCTTGTTCCATTTTTGCATGGAATGCAGTCCTCCTTAAATTTCTGCAATCCATTTTCACTGTGAGCCTCTTGGCTGTCTTAATTGAAAACTATTAAAAACCCAAGTGTTTGAGATCCAACTTTTATCAGAAATAAATTGTCTTTCTGCCTAGTATCCTTCGGACAGCATTCATTGTTTGTAGCTGTAGAAACTGTGCAGGTCTTCTCTAAGGGTTTTTTCACTAGTAGGGAGTTTACCCACTCCGTTATTCATTCCTGCAGAATAGTTTGATTCTCCCCCAATACCATGCTTTGTCTTGAGATAATGCCAAGTCTGGGAGCCTGACAGACTGTAAATGTGATATGTGAACATGTCAGCATTGCTCTGCATGAACCTCCATCGAACTGAACATTTCCTTCTACATGTCTCGTACCAGCGTTTTTTAAAGGCACAGCTCCACACATGCTGTGAGCACTCCTTTTTCCCAGGATGTTTATCCTTGCCACCCCTCTTTTCTATGCCCCACAACAACATTGCGGTAGGAGGAAAATTAAAAGAGCTTAATGCACGCTGCAGCCCAGGGTTGTGAATTCCTCCCAGCTGCTTGCAGAGTGTTAATGGACACTGTACACACCAAAAAGGGACAGAGGGAATCTGTCCCAATAGTTTTTAAAGCTTCACCTCTGTTGCTAATGACACCTTTGAGAGCTAATGAAATAGTTTTCAGATATGGGTCTGGGCTCTGCTAATGCTCATGAGTGTGAGCATGCAAGTAGTATTGCATACTCCAGTGGGAAGTTTACTTGGGCAAAATTCCCACTGAGGTCAGCTGGGCTTTCTCCAGAGCAAACCTTGCCTAATAAATCCCTTAATGGTAATAATTACTGAGTTTGGGGCTGTAGTTAAATATAGGAATATTTTAAATGAAAAAATACATGGGCTGTGCTCTCCTCCTATCTGCGCTGCTCTTTCCTGCAGTAATTCCATGAAGTTACTCCCAGTCTTTGTTGGTATATAGCTGGATGCAGAATCATGCCTCCTATTACCACTTGAAATAACTCATGAAAAAGCCTCAGTTTTATACAGTTTATTTCAAATATGAATTTATGGCTTTAAACTAGTGAACAGCATGGCATCTAATGAGTTCTGAAGTATCTTAACCATAAAATAAAATTAAGGAAAGTTCTTATTTTCCCTAAATGAGTATGTGATGGCAGAGTGGTTACAACATCTGGCTTTTTGCCAGAGGTATAAGTTCCCTTGTTGTGCTAGAGATGAGTGTTTTCAAGACAGGTAGAGAACCAGATCTTGCTGCTTTGAAGCTTTTCTTGGTCAACTGAGCTGTAAATGGGTACCAGTCATTCCAGCTGGGGAGTGAGAAAGGCAACTGCCTGTGATAAAAACCTTTCTATTCTCTTAAATGTGGTTCACCACAGAGTTGGCTTGTATTGGGTGCGCCAGTCTGATGGACTGAACTGGCTTGTCTTAAATTGTGGCCATTTTCCTACTACTTCTGCTGGGAGATGTGTATTTCAAGTGTAAGCAGATATGTCTTGTGAGCAGCAGAACTAATGAAGTCTGCTTCCCAACAGATTTGTGTTATGCGCTTGGTTGACTTAGCTAAATAAGGCTATGGCTATTATTAGGTGTCAGGTAATCTATAAAGAGTGCTCTAGAGAATGCCACAGCCTTGGAAAAAGCTTCAAATGGGGCTTTGTGTCTTCTTAGGCACTAGGATCCACACTGTAGAGAGGACTAATAAGGTCCTTTTCTAACTGCATGTCTTCATGAAACGTACTGGAATGTAACTGTCTTAGAGGCTTCTGCCCTTCTGTCACGTTCTGATAGAAACTGGCCAATCTGTTCAAACATTGGTGGGAGGAGGCTGCCTTGGCCTGACCTCCAAAATTCTCTGAAAGAAAGGATTGCCCAAATCCTAGCACTTTGTGGTGGATCCATGCTGTCAAACATGAACTCTGAAAGGATCTGCCATGGGCAGATTACCGCCGGGTGAACCACGAAATGCCCTCAGTTCAGTTGTTCCAGCGACCAGTTATGATGCTCTGAATCCAGACTACAGTCGGGCTGCAGCCAGCCATGTGTAGGGATCAGTCTGCCTAAACTTACTCTTCGCTTTCAGTTTAGGCAAAGTCCATATGATCCTGCTATGGTAAAATAATTAACATTGCTTTAACACTGGATCTCTCCTCTTATGCCTTTTTACATCCACACAACTCAATTGCTTTGGTTTTCTCTTGATTTCCCCCAGCATGAAAGAGGCTGATTTCTGCCCTCACAATGAAGTTGCATCGACTTCTTTAATGCCATTGCATTAGGATCAATTGGCAGTGTCCAAAAGGACTAAAAGGCATAATCCCTTTTTAGGTTTTCCTCCAGAATGAAACAGAGACGAAATTCCCAGCTGACAGGCCACAATCAGGTACTACTGTTAGATACTAGGATTTTCCCAGGAAACTGCAGTGTGGAAAATAAGAACTTTAGGAACTGTGAGGAGAGTTAAATCCATGTATACTATAAATTTTTGTAGTATGTAGAAATTCTCCAAATAAATATGTAAATATTTTTTTATCTCAATGAATTCTTAGAGTTCTTACCCAAGTCAGAGAAAGCATCCTATTCTCCAGAGTCCTTAAGCATGTGCTTAACTCACAGAAGAAGGGATTTTAAGGAGAATTTCTGTAGAGCCCTGTGTACTTCCTATCAGCCGCTTCCATGTGGGAATCCAGCCATTTATGTATACAGTTCCTGACTCTGGGGCAATTAAAGTCTCAGCCATAATGTTATATTAACACAGAATTTGGTGTGCCTAATGACATATTAAATCTTCCTAAATTATAGCTAAATTACAAAAAGGACTAATTTACCAAAACCAGTTAATAAATGTTTAGAAAAGGAAGCTAATTGAATTATCCCTTGTTTGTCAGAGACAGATAATCTCCTTGTGAGAAATCTCATTTTTTCTGAAGCATGATTAATTGGCCTGACGAGTCAGAGATTATGACAAATTACGCAGGAGGAGATAATAAATAAGTCAGTAGGAAGGCTTGGGAGCAGAGAACTAGCAGCTGTTATTTGGTTTGAGGCTTGGTACTGCTTCTGGATTCACCCTGACCCTTGTCTGGTTTCTTTGCTCCTGCTGCAGACAAGCCATGCAGCAGTCACAGCCATCCTTTGCTCCTTTCCCCCACAGGCTCTAAGCCTCAGCCCGATTCAGATGAATAGCATCACCTCCCCAAGAAGGGTGGCTGAAAAGCCACATGCTTCTAGGCCAATGACTGGTTTCTACTTACTGACTAATCGAGGACATAAGATGAATTTTTTATTTTTCCTTAGTCATGGCAGGAAGGCATGTATGGCTCACACAGAAGGTCCAGTCACAGCTTCATCTTGTTCCCATTAAACTCAATGGAGAATTAAAACCAGTTGTAGCTGTGCTCGACTCTGAATGCAAAGTGTGTCTAAGCCCTTCAATGCAGTGTACCTAAGGGTACCGCACCAGTCTACACTCCTTTAGGAGAAGGCTTCAGGGTGTGCACTGAGACTGCTCAATTTTAGTGCATGTTGCCAGGCCATAGTGCTGTTGTGGCTCAAGCTTCAAGCTCCAACAATGAGCAGAGAAGAGCCAAGGGTGGGGTGTGTGCTGGTGCACCAAGCTGCAGGCTGCTCCATCTGGGCACAGACTGGGGATGAAGCCGGTGCTGAGGTGCCAAATAAGGTCTTTTGCTCTTCCTCTCATGACTATCTCATCTGAGTGTCTTTCAGTCTAATTCATGAAAAGGACAGGGCAAGGGTGTCAAAATTTGATCTTAATGTTTGAACTCTGTGTACAATGTTGCCTGCTTTCATCATCTTGTTTGAAAAGCCTGGCAGGTGGTAGAACTGAATGAAAAGTGTATTGGTTTTGTCGATGTTATATCACGTGGGCTTGAGAATAATTTTCCATTTGCACCCTCTTGTATGTGTAGATCATGCTATTTAACAAGAACTGGTTTTGAGCTATTGTCTCATTAACATGATTTGGAAAATGTTACGAATTAGATCTAAATTATTTATTAATGTGCTGCATTGGTATCTGGATGATAGTACTCAGGGAAACCGACTGTAGGAATCATTTCTATGCAGGGGATGCAGGACTAAGGCAGTGATCTTGTTGGTTAAGTTTAAGAGAGGTCTCAATATAGTGGGGGGAAAGGAAACGGAGATGGGCAAACTCATTACTATTGGCACTGCCTAGTAGTTGGATATACATGATATTTGCATTTAAATGCCAATGCATACTTTTCATTACTCTACACCTCTAACTCACCTCTGCCAGTCTCTAGTGGAAATCATTTGCACATGAGTTCCCAGCAATATGCAGTGGGCACTTCCTGCACTACGTCTTGGAGTAATTTTGAGAGGAGATGCAGGGCTAGGCTTTTGCCCTTCGTAAGCCAGGAAATTCTTGGACTTGGTGTGTGTCACAGGGGAGGAACTGCCTCTCTGGTAGCAAGCAGGTATGGGCCTGTTGTTTACTGAGCTTCTGTTCATAACCCTGAGAATTCAAAAATCCATAAGCATGCTCAAAATAATCCTGACAGTTTAGAGGTTTTTGGTTTTTTTAATAAGTACTATTGATCTCCTGGTTTCTGAGCCTTTATGATGTAGTGAAGATCAGAGCTTCTAACTGTTCTCTACAGCCTCAAGAGCAAGGTATATTTTAAATTAAAGTGGGGTTGCCACAGCCACATGATTTGAAGACCTAGTGTCTCAGGTAGAGTATCAGATAGTGCAAAACTTCAAGTTAAATAATGACTGTTGGCAGCACTCTGCTTTTTCTGTTGTTCCTGACTCTGCTAAAGCAGTGATTTGAGGAGATTGTAAGTTCACATATCCTGCCTTTTCATGTGCAATCACTTTTTCCCCCTTCCCAACATGAGTTAGTTCTCTCTTACATTTAGTTCTCCTTTATATCATCGGTTTGTTTATCTGAAAAAGCAATTTCCCAGGCATCCCCAGTCAAGTCCCTGCGAACCTGCCACTGTCCCCTGTCCCATACCAAATGCATCTAGTCAGGTCCTCACACCAGGACCCCCTGAGGTACCTCAGACTGAGGTACATCCAGCTCTACTTTGGGTACTGCATCCCTTTGGCAGGAAGGAGCAGAAGCCTCCAGCGGGGACAAGCCCAAAGGAAACAGCCAGGTACCTGTAGCCTTTGAGACCTGAGGTCAGGGGCCCTCCCTCAGGACAAAAAGATACCAACAGCCTCCCAAAAAGGGACCTGGGTTGGAATAGCAAGGTCCCAGCGCTGTTGGAGATACTTGGTGTGTGAGGGGCAGATTCACCAACCAGCCTGCCCAGCCTTCACAGTTGCTTTGCCATTTGCTGTTAGAACTGCTCGTCCTGCGAATACACAGCAGCCTTTTCTTCTAAGTAGCTGATTTGTGTTTTGTATGCATTTCAAGGTGGCAAATCCTTTGAAGGGTTCCCTGCAGGAGCCCTTGTGCGCTCACCACAGGTTTCCGTTGTTCCCTGGTGTCAGTCTAATGTGTTTAAATATCAAGCAGCTTAAAACATACAGGGGTTGTTCCCAAAAGGGGTGAATAGTCAGTGGTTTATATTCATTGGAGCATTTCAGCCAGTTTTAATCACAACAGAATATGTTTGCATCTGGTTCCAGCCCTGTGAGTCCTCCCTCAGTACTGTGGAGTAATTGAAGAATATGATTAAAGCTAATTATTTTAATTGCCCATTGACTCAGAAAGATTTCTGATAGTGCTGAGTGGAGTCTGATCTGTAAAGGAAAGGCCTTGTGGATTGTCTGCATCAGGACAGACTGCCATCAGCAGTGGTGTGAGGGATGAAAATGAAACATCGCTAGCCTCCTGCGAGCACTGCATGGATTACAGGGGGAGGAACACATTTTGTAACTGAATGCAGAAGACAGAATGTGTGCACTGTGCCAGTTTGCCTGTGAAGCATTTGGGCTTGTTATTAGTCCACACAGTGTTCAACCCCAGTGTGATGTCACTGACTTTGCTGAGGCTCCTGTTTGATGCAGTTGTGAGTGAAAACACAGGGTTCTTCTAGGGCTTAAAGCCTGAAATATGAGAATCGAGACCATATATATTCAATAAGGTGAAATTCTTAATACCTAACCATTCCAAAAACAGCATTTATGCTGGAGGCAGAAGTAAAGAAGAATGATGGTCTAATAATTAGGTCACCCACGTTGAACTTGGAAAGCATTGTCTGTATTCTCTGCTTTGTTGACCCTGCACTGGCCTTTGGCGCAGCACTTGGACTGCTCCATGTCTCATTTCCCCTCTCTGTAAAGCGTGGACGTGACTTTTAGGAGTACGTGAATTGTTTTCACGCTATGTTAGTAGTGACCATGCAAATTCACTGATGTTGTGACAGGGAGGGCAAAGGCCTTTGTGATTTTTTTTTTTTTATGTGTAAATATATAGTATCTATGGAATCAACCACTTCTGACTGTGGAAGAAAAGTACATCAGAAGATATTAAATTCAACAGGACCACTTTTGGCTTAGTGACGCTAAGCAGAAGTTTGCTGTAAGGTGGTAGGGTCTTCTAGGAGAGCATTGGCACATGTTTGCAATGCTCTTAGACTTCATCTAGATGTTTGCTATTAGCCCCTGGCTACTAGCAAAGAGGCTATTGGAGAAGATGGACTTCAGTCAGACCTAGGCTGGCTATTCTAATATTCCCTGTGTGTAATGAGTGCGATTTTCAGAAGTTTGAAGCCTCTATAGGTCCTATTTGTATAGTATAAACATCCTTTCTTTATCAGGTTTGCTAAGTAGGTACTTTCCTTTGCTTTTGTTTTCCCATATGTGGTTGGTGAGTCAAAGCATTTTTAAGAGTCTTAGTCTTTTGTATTTGATTAAGTGCACCTATAAGAAACAGAAAAAATACTCTTGATTGAAATGATGTGATTTTTCACTTACAGTCATGAGAGAGGCCAAGAAAGATTCAGGTTGCAACTGTTTTGACTATTATGACAATTGCCATTCTTTCTATCCAGGAGGAGCTGAATCAGATTCTTCTCTTCCTCACACTACTCGGAGCAGATTTGTATCAGTGAGGTCTGATTCACAGGACTCCTCCCACTGGCACTTCTTTTCTACCATGCAGTTGTACTGCATCCAGTGGATTTTCTGCCTGATGTATTACCATGTAAGTGAGTGCTGCACCAAGCTGTGTGGCTCCTGCAGTTAGTCTCGATTTGCACTGATGCAGCTGATAGCAGGATTTGACCTGAATGATCCCACTGTTGCTGTGGCACATGCATTGTAACTAAAGTCAATGCTGCATCGTTATCTCTTTAGAAATGCATGCTGTGTATGCACCTCTTAGCTCACTTCTTGTGTCTACAACTGTCTCCTCTTCTGAATAACTCTATTCAAAGCACCATTATGTTGCTGTGCATCTGCCGTGAGGAGACTGCAGGTCCAGTATGACATAACTGGGGCATGTGTCCAAACCCCGACTCTGAAGTCCTTCCCACTGTTATGCATTCAGGGGAATGCCAGTGAGCTCAGGGAGAGCTCGGGGTGCTCAGCATAGGCAGGTGTAACCTGTGCTGGACAGGCAAATAGGCAAGTACAGATGCCTATTGTGCTGGTTGTGGACTGGCCTGGGCTGCATCCTTGATCAAGAATTAGTGGAGCTATCAGTGTCTTTTGACTGAATTCCTCCAAAATGCTCCCCTTTCATCTAGTTTTCCTTCACTGATTATTTCCAAGCAGTGCTGTGCAGCTTGGCCCAAATTCAGGAGCTGCTGATGCTGCAAGTGGTGCTGATAAAGCTGGTTGTAGGAATGGGCAAAACCAGCAACTCCTTGGGGTAGCAAGATAGTTGCAGCAGCCTCATTTGTCTGCACAGAGTCAGGCTGGCTGCTGCAGTTGTGGGGTGGGAAAGTTAGGCTTTATGGGGCACTGATTGCTGCTGCCATGGCAGTCCCGTGCAGTGGTGGCAGTTACTAAGTGTGCCCAGACCTCTCAGGGGCAGCAGAAGCAGCAGGTCTGGGGGCCCCCTGTCCCCAGCTGTCTGTCTCGGTGCTGCCCATCCTTTTCCCATACCCAGGGAGCCAAGGCACACACCAGAAGGTTTTGGGAACTCATAATCTATTCACCACCCCAGCACATTTGCCTGATCAAGATTACTAACCTTAATTTTTGAGGACTTTCTCCTCTACTGCTTGTAACCTACCATTTTTTGTTTATTTTCATCTTTATTTCCCATAGTGTACTGAAATGATGTGAAAGAAACATTTGTTCACACAAATAAGGGAAAGTAATAGCTTCCCTCCCTGATCACATGCTCTCTTCTGTTCCAAGTCTTAATTAAAATGGTACTAAAAGAAGCAAATCAATTAACAGATACCTTACAAGATGGTTTATTCACTTACACATGTACACACACACACAGTTACTTACAAGTATCACATTACTGCTTTAGTTTATCTGTTAGCAAATGCTGCTAATGAACTGCAGTTTTACTGAACTGGGTAACAGACACCTAGGAATCCAGGGAAATTATTCCAATATATCAATTTTCTCTGAAAATAAACCTTGCATTTTGTTGTCCAAAATGCACAGAAAAATTACCACACAGTTTCCTTTGTACATTTGGAAAATTACCTGCTTTGCTAAGGTCAGAACAAAAACGTATTCAAATCCTTTCAGTTACAGTTACAAGTAGTACAGTAGCTTATTGTTCATAGAAACGAAATTCTGATATATCTGCTCTTATGCTCTGACAGTGTGTTGACTCTAAGTCCCTGACTCAGCACATCAGCTCAGCCTTTAATGTGTGGGGTTAATTGCAGCACTTCACAATCTGAAAGTTGATTATTGGGTGGGAGGCCCTGGTTTCCATGATTTTTTCAAGTGATATTTCTTAATAATACACAGAATTTCTAAGTTGGACTTCAGTCTAACATTCGCCTTTTTTTTTTTTTTGAAGTTGGATAACTTCTGTTATATTTCAGTAGTGAAGAACTAGAAAGAACTTTCTTTATTATGATCTGCCACATGGCATAACTGAGAGCAGACACTGGTTTAAAAGTTAACTTTAGGAATGTATGTTAGATGAGAGATTAAAAAAATCCATATGTCTATAGACATTGGCCTGAGCTAAAAGTTTAGGCAGATCCAATCTATTTACAGTTTGTGGTCTTTGGATGTGGCTAGTGGTTATTTGTAAGTTGCAATAAAATAGTGTAACATCCTGCTTGGGGTCATCTTGTAATGCTACAACATAACAGCTATGCCTGTGAAATATTGTGATATTACTTAATGTTGTGTGTGCCGTCTACCTGAGGCCCTCAAGCCTTTGAGTCCTACTGGGTTTCCTGAGAGGAGCTGTAGGAATAGCAGAGGACACCCAGCGTGGCATTGCTGCCAGTCAAGTGCTCCCAGAGCTCCCACAGCTGACATTTGCTGCTCTGTCTTCACAAGCTGAAAGGAAAGCCTGGCTTGAAGTACAAAAATCTTCCTGCTTTTCTTGCAGCTTGTGATGACAATATCTGTTATAATAAAGCATTCTTGAAAGAAGTGGATTTAAACGAACAGAATAGAATCTATAGCATTATTTTCTCAACTGAGACCAAAGCCACAGCCTCACAGCTTTGGTAAAAGCTGGGATGTGTTTACAAAATGACTTTGGTTTAAACCATTTAAAGTTATTTAAACTATTCTAAATGTTCTGAGACAAAGCTCTATTTTTTGTTGTTGTCACTCCCACTGCAAGAAGCTTGTAATTGGAGCCAGGCAAAGCATTTTTGATGAAATCAAATTCAACAAAATATGTAAGGCTAGAACAAGAATGAAGGGGCTGGGAGACTGAAATCATTCACAGATTCTGATTGAACTTAGTGCATTGTGTTATACTAAAAAAATAAGGATGGGTGCATTTTGGAAATGTCAGATTAGCTTGTTTATAGAATGTTGATATGAAATGTTTTGTTTCAGATGTCCAGAAACTTTTTTTTGAGTATACAAAACTGTTTTAATTTCAATGTTCTAAAAACAAAACTTGAAAAACATTACTTTGAAAAGGAATTTTTCATTTTAAATGACCATAATTCATTTTAAATGGCTGAAATCAGCGTTGCCACCGACAGTTAAACAAAAGATGTCCGTCCTAAAGCTAAAAAAAAATGTAACTTCAGTGTGAATGAAATGTTTTCATATTAACACAAAACATGTATTTCCTGAAAAACTTGAGAAGCCTTGTTTTATTTCAAACTCAAATTAATGATTTCTAAAGTTACTTCAGTCATTATTGACCTAACTTGAAATATGGGCATGACCATGAGTTCTGCTTTTGAAATGTATTGTTACCTTTTTGATTACCCTGTATTTAATTGATTTTAGAAATCAATCATATTCTTATTGCAGACTAAACAGGATCTATTAATGAGCAGAACTCATCTATTTTATTTTCCTCGTACATTTCCTTCATATACATGCTGTTGGGGATTGCAGGCTTTTTGTGTGCAGGTGATTGAAGTTAGCATGCACTATAAGCTCTTCCTGTAACCAATCAATCAGTCTTTCAATTAAAGAACAAAGAAAGGAATTGGTATCGGTGAGATTCCTGCCTGTGCACGAGAGACTTCTATTGATCCTCAGACCAGGTAACCGTCGATTGCAAAAGGATTATTGATCATTCGTACTTTGCTTTCCTATTACAGTGATGTCATCTCTGAAAAGAAGGAAACATCAGAGGTTAGCAATAACTTTCTGGCTTTGCTTTTACCTGGGATGATCCATAGCATCATTGTAAAAGCTGAGCTGGGAGATACCCAGATAAAAATTACAGGAATTCTAGAAAATTTTTAATGGAGCTGCTGGAATTACATTCATGAAGTTCCTCCCACTTAACTTACTTCCCTAGATGTTTCTTTGTATCTTTGGAAGTACCTGGCTTACCTAAGTGAATTAACAGAACAAATGTATGATCCTGGCTGTTGTGGTGACTTCCAGGTGCCCTCTTCACTGCCAGGTAGGAATCCACTAGCAGCAAACAATGCATTTTAGGGCAACATCCTACTATAAGAAACGCTCCCTGTTTTGCAGATTCTGGATTATCATCATTTGGGCCGCTTCCCAATGTTGCCTTGCCACATGAGTGGGGAGCAGCTGAGCAGCTCCTGGATCCATATTGTGGCTGCATCTTTCCAAGAGCTTACGACTTGGAGTACCTGCTAATGTGGGGGCAGCTGCATTGCAGCTGCATAGGGCAGACAGCCTTGCAGTATGCCTGGGCCTTATGTTAGGGTATTCCAGGTATACAACTGGGAAGCTGGAGGACAAAGCAGTTAAATGACTTGCTTTAGGCCATGCAGAGTGTCTGGCAGATCTGGGCTGTCAGTAGGAACTCAGGGTAACCCCACAGCCTTTATTGCTGTGCGACCTTTCCCTTTACCTAGGTGGATGTGCCTTTACAACTTCTCTGTCTACCTAGTACTGTCACTCCACCTCCCTGCTCCACCAGGCTTCCCTTCCCCCAGAACATACCTGTTTTGGCTTGATCCCATATTTGACCTGCAAAGTATAGAGAGTGAGATATTAATTGTGACTTTTGGAGGAGTAATCAGAGATGAGCATTCAAAGAAGCAACACATTAGGAGTTGGGGAAATGCAGGAACTTTTCTTCCTTTCTCTTTTCTTCACTGCTCTTAATCTTTTATTCAGTTTTACTCCATCTAGCGTCAGTGCTTGGAAACAAGACCTTTCCTTGCTGCCCTCAACTTGTTTATATTAGATCTCTTGACTCCACTGGGAAATGGTATTCATCGTAGTCCCTTGCCTTCAATACTACTTAAGCATTTTCTGGTGACTTTGCTAAAGAAAGAACCCACAGGAGATTTGACAGGCAGGGACATGCTTGTTGTAATTTGCTTCAGTCTTTTTTCCTTCTCTGAGAGAAACTTTGCCGCATGTGTCTTTTAGAAAGCTGTGCTGAAATTTTGTGTTCATGTGAAATTCACTGCACTAACCATTAGTGTCTGTAAGAAAGAGTTCAGACCTGATTCTTATCTGTCTAATTTGAACTGGGCATACAGTCGATGCGAGACCATATGGTGAGGCATATATAGGCTGGAATCAGAGGGATTTTTTCTGCTCTGCTCCATTTCCTCCCTTATTTCTTTCTCCTGTTTGGGGCTGGGGTGAGTCAGCATAGCTCTATAAGGTGGCAGTGTCTGCACTGTCCTGCAGCACTTTCATAGCTAAGTTCCTATACTGCCTGCTTTGCCCAGCCCTCAGGGAGCTTCCAGGGCATCCAGAGAAGGTGTCTGCTGACGTGCAAGCAGGGAAGCTCGCCAGCACCTAGCCAGTACCTGACTGCCAGGCTGCTTGCCTGCAGCCTGGCAACCACACTGGAGGTGCCTGGGGATTGTCTCAGCCCTCCTTTGCCTGCACCGGTCTGGCACTTCACAGACACAAGGAATTTCTTTTAGTGACACAGCTCTGATGTTACCCATGATGTTACGGTTATGCAGCAATATTTTTCAGCTTGTTCTAAGCAGTTTGTGGCAGCTCTTTCCCAGAAAGGAGAGGCATTTCAAAACATAATCAGGGGACCTGATATAGTCTGTGCTTATGAACTTGTCAAAATTTCTTCACACAAAACAACACAGATATAAGCATGTGAACTATTTCTGAACACAAATTTCTGCCTGTCTGTAGCTGTAGCCATTAAAAAACCTAACAATTCTCCCCTCTTCTTCTGACTATGACAACAGATTAATGCGGAACAAGGCCAGTGCAAAATGATTTGAGCTAACTGGGGTGAATCACCAATGGATTAGGTTCAGGGATGCTCACTTGATCCCTTCCCCTGCATTTGTTGGAGGAGAAGGTGGCAGGGAACTGCTGGGAAGGGCATTGTCTTTCAGTGCCGTTCCTAAGCAATTGGCCTGTGGCCCAATCCTAAGTAACTCAATTCTCTGCATACAAAAAGAGCAAAGAAGAGACTGATTGGGAGGCCAATGCTCTTCTCCGTGTAGCCCAATGTAATTGGTAAGCTGCCTAAAGAGAGTGGCTTTCTTGCTGATGCTCTCAGGCAGCCTTCCCACTGTTGACAATGCCCGTTGCCGCAGGAAATGATGGTCCAGTCTTCCCCAGCACCTCAGCTGTAATATTTCACTACTTCCCTTGTGCCAGATATCCTTGAACAGCCTGATCTCTCTGAAAATTATTTTCAGGTTATACTGCATAGTTTTTTGGCAGGGCCGGTTCCCTGAGGCAGTGGAGATGCGTGACTGCCTGACCAGAACATGTGGCTGCACTGGGAGGGAGGGGAAAGTGGAGCAGGACTGTCTCTGGAGATGGGACACTTCATTAGTCCCATGCTTTGCTCTCCTCCAGGGAGTTGTGGAAGCTCATTCAAAGGAACCAGTTCACAAACACTTTAAAAACAGCATTTCCACCTAAAGGGGTAATTATTCTTCAGCACTTGCATTTCAATGTCTATGTAGTAAATCAGATTTGGGAGTGGGCCAGGTGTTGTTTTTAATGCACAAAAAATAACCTAGTTACTTTTCAGCCAGTGGTTTTCTGTCTTTTTCCATTTAAAAGTCCGTACAAATTTTCCATTGAAGCTGTGGGCATCTGTGAAGTGTCTTTAAGCCCAATTTAAACCCATATGGAAAGCTTTTAAGCCCATAAACTTCTGTGAACCCATGAGAAATACTCCATGGATCCCCAAGCATTTGCAGCCGACAAGGCAGAAGTCAGCATCACTTTGTGTGATACTTGCTCATTTCTTTCAGCTTGCTATTTGCTCTCTGACACCAGGCTGTAAAGTGCACATGGAGTATGGAGGTGGGTGGTTATAAGCAACAACCAGAAGAAAAACAAATTCAGCTTTGCTGATACCTAGTACAGGTCCTTCAAGGCAGAACTCTTGGAGAGTAAGAGATCAGGAAACTGAAATAAAATGATCTGACAGACTATATGCACGATCTTAAAAAAGGATCTATAAATAATCTTATTTTCTGAGAATTCACTGAAAAAAAGGCTCCTAGGAGTCCCTCTGAAATTAGTGATTCCTTTTTCATATATTTAGTGTGAACTTGTCCAGAAATTCAATGGGACACAGGAAATTCTGTGAGTTGGAATATGCAGGAGCTCTGATGCTGTTCTTTTCTGGCTAAGATCTGTGGCACTCTGAGTCTCTTGCTTCAGGAGGCCTTGTTTTGTTTTGCTTTGGTTTTAAGCTGTCCTTTAGCTACCATAGCAGCTTTCATTCCTAGCTAATCCCATGTTGTCACCTCTCTGACGAGCCCTAGTCAACATAAAGCTACTCAGTCTGGACAGCAGACGGACACTGCCTAGGAGCAGGAGGCTCTCTGCTCAGTGGCATCTAATGTTTGAGTTACCCTGGGTGTCTGTTGACAGGAGTGAAGAGGGTACTCTTCCAGAAACATTTCTGATTTTTTTATCCAGACTCACAGCAGCTCCAGGGAAAGGTAGAGTTACTCATTTATTGCTGGAATCAGTGGCACCAGCAAGTTTGCCAGCAGAGACCACGATGGCTGTGGAAGGAATTGCCTCCGACAGGTGTCTGAATATTACCAGGAAAGCATTCTCCTGACTCAGCAGGTTTGGGACCAACTCTTACAATCAAATGATTTAGAGCTATTCAAGACTAGCCTCAAACAGTTGTGCAGAGGGGTAGGAAGGAGAAAGGATTCCTCTCTGTTTGGCAGCTGTGAAAAGGTCAACTGCAAATGCAGCCCCCAGATCTGAAGGGAGCACAGGCATCCTGGGCCAGATGCTCTCCCAGGGAATGTGGAGAGTGGCCAGGGAGGAGTAAAAAATAGCCAGAAGTGTGACTCTGACCGTCAGGCTGGTAGTTGGCATCAGTGAAGTATGCTGTATCCTGGAAAGGGGTTTAATGAATTAATCTCACCCTAACAGTCTGGGCTATACGTGTGTGTGTATATATATATATATATAAAAAAAAACTGTCGCTGTGTGCATATGTGTCTGTATATGAAATATTCCCTCCATTCAGGAATGGTGCTAAGAGGAACAGAGAGCCTGAAAGTGCCTACAGAGTGTCTTAGTGATGCTTTTTAAAGCATGGTGTCCCCAGCACAGTGCAAAGCTTACTGCCCTTGGTTTTGAAGTGTATGATATAAAGATTAATTTCATATTACAGAAAGGGTAACCTGAGCCAAAGTAACTTGTCCAAGGTTGTTTAGAAGAACAAGTTTGGCTAGACAGGACAGTGACAGAACCAGGTGGAAAAGCCAGTTTATTGCTCTAGTCACTGGTCACCATTGCCTCAACACAGAATGGGTATTTACATTTTGTTTCTGCAAATGTGTATGTGCAAGGAGTTGAGACAGTAATTTCTGCTGAGATCATTTGCTCATTTTTTAACATTTACACAAACACACATGGAGTTGTTTAGGCCATCTCTGTTCACACATGTTTATTTGCAATAGCATGCATTATTATGGCATTTGTGCAGCTTTTAAATATTTTTCATTAAACTCAGTTCTGAGCATACTGAGAAAACCTAAGGCAGTGAATACAGCCTTCAGTCTATCAGCCACCCACAAATCCCTACAGTGTTGAGCAAGGAATCAGGCCTGCTCTGGTGTATCAGCAGGGCCAGACTCATCTTGTGCAGGTGGTATCTGCTCTTTAGTGAAGTGCAAATGCACTTCTGCCTAAGAAGACTGTAGCCCTCCAAGTCGTCTTCCACTCCCATTCTCCCAATAGTTCTTCACTGCTGATATTTGGCCATGGTGGCAATGTGAAGTGAGGTTCTGCAGTCAAAGCAGACCACAAAGGAATCATTTTTGATTGATTTTACAAGGCTTCTTTAGATCATGGAGGAGGCTAAGTGTCTTTGCTGGGTCTCTTTTTCCTTATTTGTAAACTTCTAATAACTTATGAAAACTTTATGTTGAACTGATGATTGGGTTGTTTGTAGAATATATTAGTTGGCAGAATGAAAGACCTTGTGAAGGGCTGCTTGGGAAAAAAAAAAAGAGCAGTAAGTGAAAGAACAGCTTAGGATATAGCTGAGGGATGTTAAGAGAAAACATTCAAGTCTTTGACCCCAGAGGTGTCAAAGATTCTGCTGAATCTATATGACTGATTTTTCTCCAGATCCAAGAAGATGACACTGATCATCTTAGTTTAAAAGGAATATTCCTGGGAGAGGAAAAGAAAAAAGAGTCTTGTTTTAGGAGAACAAAGACAGATAACAGGCAACTTAGTAGCTCTAAGGAAGCTGAGGATTACTGAAGAAATCCAGGAAGTTGTCTGGACTACTGGGGATTTAAAGAGAACAGGGGTGCATGTAGGGTATGGCTAATTTTTTCCCTTTGATGCTTCACTTCTGTTGTTGCAAGACGCTTTATGACAATGGATGAGAAGGCTACTTTGAACTGGTCACAGCTCCTGTAAGGAGGACCTGTAGCACTGAAAGTCAGTTTTGCCTCCTTCATAAGTCCAGAAGATACTTGAGGCACACGAGAATGGAACTGTGGAAGATGAAGACTGAAGGCCAAAGGGTGCACTCAGACAGCCCAAAACAAGGACAGGGACGCAGTCAGTCTGTCCAAGAGCAGTGGTCTGCAAGGTAGGGGGGAGCTGTGGCATACTTTGTATTATATAAGCACCACCATTTCTAGTCCTCCACATGGGAAGAAACAGACACCTGCAGGCTACAGATGAGGGGTGAAGAAAGCCCAGTGGGCACTGGGGAAGATAGCCAGGATGGAGGTGGGAGAATAGATGGACTAGGAGGCAACAGAGCTCTGCCATTTCCGTCAGCTACAGTGATGGTCATAGGCAGGTGAAAGCTGGATAGAGTTTGAAGCTTTTTGGTATGTTCTCCAGTGCTTTTTCTTTTCCGCTTTCCCATATCCCTCTGTCAAACCTTGCTCTTTCCAAACCAGGCAATGTTTTCTTTCTATGGCAGGAATGCTATGGCTGCACACAACAAGGGCAAAACTGAGCTGAGTGGGGAAAGGGAGGTAACTGGTGAGCTGGGGCAGATCCACTGGGGTGTGTTTTTGTGGGACTGTATGAAGTGATTGTTGTGCCAGAGAGGCCCATCCACGCTGCAGTGTGAGCTCCTGCCAGGTGTCTTTCTGGCAGGTCTAGTTTCTGGCAGCTGAAGCTCTGTTTTTTATGTTTGCTGTTGAAAAGCATCTTGGAGGATTCGGTCTGTTCCAGGCACTGTTCTGCTAATGCAGAAATATGAGACACAGGAACGACTGCCCATGAGAGACCCATTGAGTGCCGATGGTTTTAAATGGCTTCTGATGATTCTTCCATTTCATAAGTCACTGGTTTGCTTTTTTTTCTTTCTTTCTTTTTTTTTTTTTGTTTTCTTTTTTTTCTTTTTTGCAAGGCTAGTGAGTTGAGTTTGCAATTTGAGTCAGTTGCAGTTTGAGTGAATGGTAGGCAGAATCATATATTACATTTAAAGAAGAAACTTCTTTTTGCAAGTTAGGAGTCCTCATTGTTATATGTCCGAAGGCCAGGCTGGGAAGAGACTGAGCAGCTGGGACTCTGCGTGAAAGGCTAAGCCAACTCACCTTTCC
Source organism: Fregata magnificens (assembly GCA_013389945.1). Lineage (NCBI taxonomy): Eukaryota > Metazoa > Chordata > Aves > Suliformes > Fregatidae > Fregata > Fregata magnificens. The sequence continues at coordinate 143,554 of WAAD01038304.1, read as the reverse complement.
AAACCATTCCATACTAGCACTTGCTCTTCCAGTAAGGTTGGTAACACTCCAACGCTTTCCTCAGAATACCAGTGACTGGGCTTAACAAATTCCTTTCCTATGCCTGTATTTCTTAGCTGCATCCCATGTGTTGGAAGAGGTGAATCAGAGAGATAAGAGACAGCTGGAAGCTACTGAGGGAGCATGTTTAAGCAATAGGAAACTTGGAAGATGGAGACTGTAATCTTGTAGGTAGAGATGGGATGCTATAGTGCCCATCTCCTGGGGACATATGAAGACATAGATTTATGTCTAGGAAAATGTGTGCTTCTTCATAGCCATCTGCAGCTGACAATATTTGATAGTGCTTTGTAGTGATAGACAATTCAGTGGTCACATATTTTGTGTAATGAGTCATTGATTTCATCTCCCTCTGCAAAGGTGTCTAAACAAATCCCATGTTAACTTTTTAATGAAGGTCTTAGCAGGAAGGCCACAGCTTGAATGAAATGTGGAGAATGAACTAGACTCATTCCAGGTATCTCCAGGCTGAAAAGTGAGATACCTTACTGCTCGGAAAAATGTACTCTTAAAGTCAGGTCAGTGCAAAGAAAACATCTGTCTCCAAGTCTGACATATTTTCACAGGAGGGAATTACTTCATTGAAAAGTAATTAAAATTCACAAAAGTTGCTGTAGCATGGCTTAAAGCAACCAATACCAGTCCCTGTTTCCTGCTCTCTTTGTATAAAAATCTTCTGTGGAGAAGACATCTTAGTTACTCTGATTAGGAACTGGATAAAGATAATTCCTTTGCAGATTTATTTTTGGCATCATGCTATTTCAAGTACCTTTGCCATTGAACTTGCCTATAGTAGAGCAGCAGTATGTGCTTACATCTTAAGCAGATATGATTTCAATGGATAGTAGAGTGGCAGAGACAGTATTGCTCCCTGGCTGCAGACTGAATGTATAGTGTTACGTGTGAATAGCTGATGCAGTATCTGAGTCGCTGCAATGCATTTCAATGCCCATCGTCCTGCACAAGCTGTGTTCTAGATCTTGATCCTTTTTCCTTGTGCACCACTCTTCCAGTGACATGTTCAGACAAGGCCAAAGTCTCTTTTCTTTCAATGTGTATTTACTTAAGGATTTTAATTTGTAAATTTTGGGCCCATTTTCCAAAGGACTCCCACTTGTGGCTTTCTCAAGTACCCTAGCATCAAAACTAGGTCTCCAGTTAAGTTTATTTGTGAGCTCCGACTCCAGTGATTAGATAGTTTGTGTCTTTCACTTGCAGGTGATAGTATCAGTGATATGACTCATGCCTGCTCAAGTGGCTTCCTGTTTGGTAAATGATGCATTCTGCAATTCACAGTATTACAGATTAATTTGGACTATTTAGATCAGAAAGAACTGTTCTCCTCTCCAAAACAGGAGATTTCTCTTTCTGTTGTTGTTTGAGGTAACATTTCTGTCTGACTTTAAACCTGTTTGAAGGATATGAAATAGTTAGATCAGCTCCTGTTCACTATCTCTGCCTGTCAGTGTGGTTGGCTACAGACCTGAACATGATAAAATGCTAGGAAAAAGGTTCTTGGCTCAAATGTTGAGGCAGAGACAGTTCTACTAGTTGGAAGAAACTGCAGCTCAGTGTTCAAACTTGCATATGATTGCCCAAACCTAGTCTTTGCCATGCCATCCATCTCTGATGTTCATATTTTCCAAGTGGATGATTTCACCTCCTATGTAATCCATGGTGCTGTTTTTAGAGTTAGACAACGAGGAGAGTGGCGGCTTTCAAGGTGCGATAACATTCCAAGCCCTCCTCCATTTGCCTACAGAATGCTCTGCTTCTCAAGAGTACCTTGTGTTTCCCAAGCATAGTCTAGCAAAGGAAAAAGAAGTCGGTCCCTTAGAAGAAGTCAAGTGGGAAAATACAAGAGAACATCTAGATGCTGCTTTGGGTAGCAAAAGAAAATCACTGATATGCTTGGCACTTGGCTGATGCAGCTCCCAAGCTCCTCCTCTCCTCCATCAAACATCAGAATGACTTGTGTATTGCAATTAAAACCTGATCTCCTGCTGAGTGATTTATATGGGGGCCTGTAGAACCCAGTGAGTGGCATGGGGAGTTTTCGTGTGTGCTGTTGCCCAGGATGTGTTGAAGCAACAGATTCCTTTTTGCTACTGCAGCAGGTTTAAAATATGTACCTTTTCTTTTTTAGCAAACATTCTCTGTCTCTCCATCCTTCTCCTTGCCTCTCTATGTCTGTCTTTGTCTCCTGTCAAAATAAATCTGGCTGCCATTGCACTGTAGTTAACTCAAAATATTGCTAGCATTAAATGTGCCCAGACATTTTTATTAATACATTAAACTTGCATGAAATTTTTAGGCATTATAATTTACCAAGCTTACACCAAGATGGCATTTGAAACTGACATGAGCTATTAATTAAAAAAGAGGGCGTTAAATAATTGTCAGTTGACATCTAAATTGCTGTTTTGTTAGCTGACAGAAGCTTGCCTCAAGCTTCTTTCTCTTCTCAAGTTAGTAAATATCCCATTGAGTTTAAGAGCATCCCATGATGAATTGATTGTTTAAATCTTAATGTTATATATCTGACTAAATAAAGTGGTAAATGCTGTTAATTATTTCACAATAAGCTGTCAGTGTCATGTGGGTGTAGAAACACCTCTGGTTTAAGTATTTGGGAAAGTATCAAGGGGGACACATCAGAATGCTTCCTGATTTTAGTGGAAATCTGTTCTTGCAATGTGTTGGTTATGTTCAGTACCAGCTAATCAGGGTTCTAGCATAAAAGAAGATTATCTGCATCAAGGCCTTCAACTGGTATGAGGCTGAGCAACTCCACCAACTATGTGTCTCTGGTGACCTGAATAAATGGGAAACTATCCCTATGACCTATGGGGAAAAATAAATCAGATAAAAATGAACATACAGCTTGGATTTTCTTGAGGAATGTCCTTGGTATTTCTAGTACTGTAGTACTTACAGTGCCAGTACTCAGCATGAGTAATAGTTCAATGCTCTTTTCAGGAAATAAACTGGGGGCATTGTGGTGGCTTTATGTTTGTGGGGTTTGGGGGATTTTTTTGGGTTGCCATTGTTAAGAACGGCTACCTGCCATATATTTCCTTTCAGAGATATACAACCTCAACCAGTTAGATGAAGAATGTTGGAATACAAAACATGGCATATAACCCCATTCTTTGGGTCAAGTTTGGTCCTACAACGAAGAGATGCCAACGTGGCTGAGAGTCCTGTGGAAGGCTACCACATACTTCAGCTATTACTTGTGCTATAAAGGTCCAGTTCCAACCTTTAAGATATTGCCATTAGGTACAGGCCAGTTTAACATGTCAACACAAACTCTACCATCTGGAAAGTCCCTAGCTTGAAGAAGGTTAGGGGGAAAGATAAAAAAGTACATTGAATCCTGTATGCTGTATTTCCTTTTGATTTTCTATGAGTAGGTTGCTTGGGTTGCAGAATGATGGTGCAAAACCAACTAAGCTAGTTCTGTATCAGCTATCTGAGATGTGGAAAAGTATAGCTTTGTTTATAAAACAAAGCACCATATATACTTCCTTGCTAAAAATTGATGCTATCTCAAGGATATCTGCATTTCACTAATCCTACTAAGGATTAGTTTATAGGAACATTTTTAAATGCTTGCTACGGATCTGGTAGTATTTTTACTGTCAGAGGTTTCCTCAAGACCAATAGAATGCTATACTGTTTCCTCAGATAAACACCTGCATTATAAAATCCCTTAATGAGCCACCAAGGAGTAATACATAGATGCCCTGAAGTGAATAAGAACAAAAATTTGTTACTAAATTAGTCACTGCCACAGTAGAATTGAAAACTACAACTGATTAAGAAGCGATGGTGGATTTCTAGTTGTTTTCTACTTAACCAGAAAAAGTAATCTTTAACAGACATAGTTTTGCCCCAAAATGTTGTGGAATTACAGCTTCTCTCAATGGTCAGTGTTGGTGGCTCTAAGGCAAAGAGTTTGTGTATTGTGTCACCTTTACAGCCTTAAGACCAGAATTTTGACATGAAACTGGAAACTTCACTCTACCTTTTAGCAAACACCTGTAGACTGGGATGAGGAATCATCAAAGGGGTCAGTGTAAGATCATCATTAAAGATGTTAAATTTTGCTGCCATGACAAAGTCAGTCACTTCCCCTAGAAAGATCAGAGGATGGTATCATAGATGTTCAAATTGCCTCTGACGGAAAATATCATACATAATAAACAGCAAGGGAAGGTAGAAAAGTCCAATGCGGAGCAGTTCATAAATCATACCACCGGCATTTCATCCAAGCAGTAAATCTACTGCCTTCTGTGTCTCTTCTCGTCTTTGTCCCTCTCCTCCCTTTATTCCCTTTTCTCTTGACCTTGGTCTCTGGCTTTTCTGTTTTGGCTTAGCTCTTTCTCACATCCTTCCCTTTCATTGCTCTGCCTATGCTGTCCTTAATACACCAGAGAGTTTATTGGGTATTCTACATTTGTTCTTCTGGCCATATAATATTCCTAATCTATTTTAGGCTAATACACAGAAATTGTCAGTGTCTTGTAAGAGAATAGTGTGTTACTAGAAAGGAAACATTTTGTGACAGTTAGCTGTGTTAGGTTTGGGAAGTGTCTCCCTGGGAAAATAACGGATGCTTCACGGCTGGGGCCCTTCTCTGTTGGACAGGCAAAACACTGAAAGTACTTGCTGCAAGGGGTGCCCTTGCTTTGATCTTCAGTTGAGTGTTTACATATGCTGTGCTCTCTTTATGAGGAATGACTGTGATGGGGACATCCTTCTATCCAGCTCTCTGAGAGAGGCCAAAACCCATTTCTCAGGTCATTGAGTACAGCTGTTGCCTTCAGTTCATGAGAATGCTGATTAATCAATGTTTGGGCTTTTTTAGTCACTTATAAAATGTCTCAAAGGGGCACAAAAAAGTGTCCACATACGTAGATTACCATGAGCCAACAGACACCTTGCAGTCCAGAGTCCCTGCTCCTGTACATCTCTACCCTATTGCCTGTCCTTGGAGGAGATGAGGAGTGGCCATTGCCTAAGCAGTCTAGCACTGCCTCTTCTGCCTGTGAACCCGTCAGGTGCTCAAAACCTAAAATGGTCTTACTTTTTCTGGATAGGGAGGAGGAAGGTGAAGGGCAAAAATGCATGCCTTCCAGCAGGACCGATCACTGCATGACCTTGACCTGTAAGAGCCTGGAGTGAAGGGAGTTCTCAGAACTGAGATCCAGACACGGTAGCTGGGAAATTATTGATGAAGCCATTTACCCTGGTTTACATCTTTTTCTTTTTCCTTTTTTCTT
>WAAD01038304.1:45672-135373 GCA_013389945.1 Fregata magnificens | reverse complement strand
ACCATTAAGTAATAAATACAGTCTTTGTATTTCAGATGTGACACAAAGTTTCCAAAGTTTAAATGCATCCCTAAAAAAAAAAAAAATAAAATCATTTTTATTCTTCAGAGGGGACTGATAATGCTGAGCCAGACTAGGTAGCTGAGAAGCGTCTACTCTTTCAGCCCCCTGCACATCATGAAACCATGTGAACCTGTGGCTAAGGGGCTCAATGCCTTTTTATGATAATGAACAAATTTAGCCTTTGGTGCATGCAGGTCTCAGCTGAGTTTTNCTCTATTTTTGCCCCCAAAGTGAAATTCCCCATTCCCACTTCCTTGCCTCTCTGTATCCTGCCAAACTCTTATTCCTGCTTCTCATAGCTGCACACGCACAGCTTCATCCCCACATCCCAGTACCCAGCCACCTGCCCTGCCCGACTATTCTGCCACTATAAGTCTTCACTGGGAGGAAGCAGGAGAATTTTTAAGTGTAAACTATGAACCATATTGTGATTTTTTTTTTTTTTAATCCATCACTGTGTGTACGCAAGGGTCCACCTTCATCTGTCCACCAGGAGGGTGCCTGTGTTCAGGATCTGAGTTCCAGGCTCTCTCCTCTCTATTCTGATTATATTTACTTAAAAGTCATTTAAAGGCCCCAGTCACACGGCAGGACTCTGCTGTGCTAGGCAAAATACAAACACATAACTAGATGATTATCTTCTAGAGATAAAAAGCACGTAAAGTCTTCTAAGCACATTAATTTTTGTTATATTGTATTTCCTTTGCCCCTAACTTCCTGTCTGGAAACGAATATCTCACCATGAACTCACCTATTTCCTCCTCTGAGTTTCCAGAAGCATAGACCTTTGAACTCCAAAAGTCTGAAATGGAAATATTTTAGCCTGTTAGGACATCAAGGAGAATGCTCTGTATTCAAGGAGAGTGCTGTATCTGGCTATTTCCAAGGGGATGGTTTATCCTCGTAAAGCTTAAGAGAGGATCTGAGGCTTCCTGGAGTAGTGAAATGTTATCAGTAAAGTTAATGAGGACATCCTAGGAATGTGGCCACCACATGCCAGTTTTTGGACAGAATAAAAAATACAATTTTGAAATTTTATGTTGTTTTAGCACTGTTTCCATTCCAGAGTTTCCTCACTGCAAGCCTGAGAACTGTATGCAAGAGAAGTTGCTATAAATCAATAAAAAGATTACAGATGGCGTAAAGCTAATAAGACATGCTAACAAGAGAGGATACGGCACACCTCAGCACCCCTCTCCAAAAAACATGAGTCCCAATCCTGCCTGTAGTTCCAGTCTTCAAAATGAGATTTATGGCTGGCAGAGAAGAGAGTCTTTTCCTCTTGCAAGAAAATGTTATGGGCTGGAAGGAACCTTTTCAGAGACTCCCATGCCAAGTTCTCCGTTCGTCAAAAGGACACCCTCCAGGCCCTTCCCTTTTCCATAAAGCCGCTGAGCTGTGCTGCCTGATGCTCAGAGTGTGCAGGCCCTCAGAATGGAGTGGCTTTGAAGAAAACAATTCATTCCCACATACTTTTTGAAGGAAACAGATTCAAAATTTTTCAAACAAAAAAAAAAAGTCAAGAAAAAGGAGAGAAGTCATGTTTAGTTTTAATGTTGCTTGCTTATTATAGGAAATTGCTCAAACTGTACACTTAAATATTTTTTTCAGTGGTGGGCGTGCAAGGATATTTCCGCCAAAGTCTTTTCAAGTAGCTCCAAATGACGTAACTGATGTGTAGCTGCATGAGGTGCCAGGAGAATGAGAAGGCTTTAAAGGCAGATATGACTCCTGCATTTTAAAACAGCATGCTGTGAAATTTCTGTCTCCTGTACATGCTTCAGGCAGAATATGAAGTCTTCACCTATAGCTATTGCACCCTCTGCCTGGGTGACAGTACATATGGGACCTGGTGTGAAGATAGCTGTTTTGCACACATTGTCTTTTCACAGGTATTCCCCACGGTAGTGGGGAATTGTGAGGGTGTATTGTCTGACTGAAACTCAAGTGGGATTTTAAGGTCTTAAATGCATCCGGTTTCCTACTGCTAAGGTGTCTAACTTTGTAAGTCCCAGCTCGCCTCTCCTCTCTCTTCTCCACTTCTTGCAGAGAAATAATTCTGTCTTCTTGAGGTTTTGGGGGCTGTGCTTTCATTTCTTGTCCAGCAAAATTAATGCTAGAAATATGATTGCTTTTAAAATTGAAGCATAGTCCTCCCACTCCAAAACCAGCCATTTTGGTACCTTTACAGAAATCCATCTTGAGTCTGCTTTTCAGACTGCTGAAACCCTCTCTTGAGCTGAGTGTGGACTCTGGGGTTTCCATGGTTATGTTAGAAAAATCGGATATATTGGGTGGCTCACAACAGATTTGTTTTTATTTCCTGGTCTTAATCACATTTTGTCGTGGTTTAAACCCAGCTGGCAACTAAACACCATGCAGCCGCTTGCACACTCTCCCCACAGCAGGATGGGGGAGAGAATTGGAAGGGTGAAAGTGAGAAAACTCGTGGGTTGAGATAAAGACAGTTTAATAGGTAAAGCAAAAGCTGCGCGCAAGCAAAGCAAAACAAGGAATTCATTCACTACTTCCCATCGGCAGGCAGGTGTTCAGCCATCTCCAGGAAAGCAGGGCTCCATCACGTGTAACGGTTACTTGGGAAGACTAAACGCCAGCACTCCAAACGACCCCCCCCTCCTTCTACTTCCCCAGCTTTATATGCTGAGCATGACGTCATATGGTATGGAATAGCCCTTTGCCCAGTTTGGATCAACAATTTTAGCTGTGTCCCCTCCCCTTTCAGCTTCTTGTGCACCTGGCAGAGCATGGGAGGCTAGAAAAGTCCTTGACTAGTGTCAGCACTACTTAGCAACAACTAAAACATCTCCACATTATCAACACTGTTTTCAGCACAAATCCAAAACATAGCCCCATACTGGCTATTATAAAGAGAATTAACCCTATCCCAGCCAAAGCCAGCACACATTTCTAATCCCAAATTTTCATAAATTATGAACCAAGCTTCAAAAATCTGGAGACGAGCTTAGAAAAATCTTGAGTTTTAAAGCAAATGTATTTTGGGACCTATAACTCTGAGCTGAAAGTCCTTTTTTTTCCTCCAAACTTTTCTTCATAATTAAAATGTCTGGAAACTTGTTTTGTATAAGCAGAAATGTTTTCTCTCCAAAAAACCCATGATACTCAGAGAAGGGAGTTGGGAGGGGCAGGGCATCCAATTGCAGATATCATCACAAAAGCTGGCTATTCTAAATGACCAAAACCAAAGTTACAAAAAAAAAAAGTAAATTAAAAAAAAAAGACTACACAGTGGGTGTAAAAAGCATAGCTCCTGATTTTCCAGATTAAAAACCAGTCTCTTTGCTCTCGCCTGTGAATTTATTTCATTATAAATTTAAAAAAAAAAAAACCTTTCTTTCATCTCCTTAATTATTCTTTGTGCTCCTATGAAGAATGTTTTAAATTCAAACATAATAAAAGTGATATTGTATTACTTTTATTATCCTAATGATCATAATACATAGACCTTAATGTATGCTTTCTAATGGAATTAAACCAGTGACAGATTATGTGTTTTATGGCAGAAATAATATTTTACATGGAATATTTTATGTAGGTCAGTTTAATATATTGAGATTAAATTATTAGTTTCTTTTTAAAAAGGGAGGGAGGGAAATCTCTGAAAACCCACAGGACTAGAGAGAACATTTTCAATTCATACTTTCAATATGGTTTTAATTAAGGTTTAATATCATTTACTGGATGCTGCTTAAATACCGTTTGCTTTTGAGGACTGTGTTAGATACCCAGCTTCTGTTTGTTTCAGTTTCTCCTTAGGTAGAAAGAAGTGGATTGACCAAGTCAAATACATGTGTGTCGCTGTTTGACCTAGATCCCATCTTCAGTTTAGATCTTTTGGAGATGTACATAAATGTCCTGGTACAGAGGGGTTAGAAATGATGCCTCAAATTCTGCAGCGCTCCAGTCCCAGTGCTTTCTGACCCCTTATCTCTGTATACTGGATTTAGACTAACTCCCATACCTTGAACAAATGCTCTGAACTTGGAGAATATTTGCTTCTGGCTGGAAAAGCCTTGCAGATGAATTTGATACTGATACTTGAGTGACTCGTGGATCATTTTTCAAAGGGTCTCAAAGCAACTGACAGTGTTTTCTCACCTCTCCTGTGTGCCTGGCTCAGGCTTAGCATGCAACTTGCACTACAACAAAGATGTGCCCACCGGGGCCTTGGCAACACCAGCAGGCTGGTGAGAGGCACAAGCTGTGTCTCCAACCAGCGGGGGAATGTTTTTGTGCATGTGCCATTGGTAGAGAGTCTGGAGATGAGACTGCAGACTAGACAGATCTTGCATTAGAGGTGGGAGGGGATGGAGAAAGAGTAAGTGTGAATCTGCCACAGCAGCCTGTCTGAGGAGCCGGGCTTGGTCCAGTATGCTGGAGCCAGGCATGCAGCTGAGGAAGCTTTTGCTTCTGGCTGCCCACCGCAGTCCTCTGCCAGTGTGGTTGTCTCCCCCGAGGTAGAGCTGCTGAGCAGGTGATGGACCCACAATAAATACACTGGGCTGTGAGTGGGCTGGGAGCCCCTGGTCTGTGATCTCAGTGTACCCCTGGGCGGGCTTAGCCCTCCTCTGACCTTCTGTGCACAGAGCTGGGCTATGCAGAAAACAGCTTCTGAGCCACACCAAGGGACATCCTATTTTCCCTGTGCCCTCTGCTACATAACTGTGCTCACATGGTGCCTTGCCCATAGGTCAGCGCAGTGAGGAAAGTGGTGCAGAGCATAATTTGGGCATAAGATCAGGGAGCAGTAATTGCTCACTTTCCCCACCTTATGAGATATTGTGAACAACTCCCAGCCATAACATGCAGTGATAAACAGCAACATGTGCCTTGTCTTTCCCAGTGCACAGCACTTCCCTTAGTCCCTTTGCTTGTTGCCTCCTAATTCTATATGACTTTCTTCTCCCTTCCTCCCTCATCTCAGCTTTCTCCTCATAGCTGCAGATAGTGGCTGGTCCTGTGGCATTGCAGCAGCCAGGGGTTCAGTGCCTTTTATCTCTGAGGTAGCAAATGGGAAAGGAAGCAAGTATCTGGGAATCCAAGAGGTAAGGTGGAAAAAAAGGGATGGCTCACAGTGGGTGTCTGAGCAACTCCAGAGTCAAATAAGGAATGCCCGTGACAACAGAGAGGTTACAGGCAACGATCCTGCCGAAAACGATTCCTGAAAACCTTTATTAAAAAAAAAGAAAAGTATTTTTGCTGGTATTTAGTGTGGCAAAATTCCCAGCTACATGTAAATTTCATAAGATAGGGCCTGTTGGCATCCGGGCAAATGGGGTCCTTTCTTGGTTCTCAAATTAGAGGCAAATTCCTTCTCTGTAGTAATAGACGAGGGCAGGAGTCACTCCTACATGAAGACAGGAATCTGTTGAGCTCTAGTCCTTGCCAGGAACCCCTCCATCCAAGGCCTATGAATTTGCCATTACCTGCACCTTTCCGTGGAAGCATATTAATGCATTTTCCTTGTGTGAAGTGCCTTTTGCTGTAGAACATGTCCTGCTGCTCTTGAGTCTGCATCTCATTGCTCTAGGCAGATGCTACTGTATTAATGGGACTTGTGCCGTTTGTTTGCTGAGCAATAACTAGTGAGTAACCAGGGAGCAATCGTTGCTGACTTTCTCTTCACACCTATAAGAACAGTTAGTTACGCATGTCCTGTGTGGTGGACAGTCTCCATTTCTCTGGACTCTTGGAAGTGTCTATAGAAAGGTGCAGAAGGCTTGAAGGGCCAACAAAAAAGGATGGTGAGAGTGACAAATTCCTATGTATACCCTGAGAAAGATGACAAGAGGATAGTGCACTGCTGTAGACCTATGAATACCTTTGTTTGCAGAAGCTGAGGCAGGAGCAGATATCCAGTGGATGTAAGATGGAATAGCTGGTCTGCATGCCTCAGGTGGGGCAAACCGCCCTTGTGGGATTCCCCAAGGGTAGATGATGGGTTTCTATGAATTTCTGTATGAAGTAGGGTGGTGTGGGAGGTGTCCACTAGGTAGAGATCAAGCTTTTGCCACCAGAGGGTGCCTGCCCCCTTACCTAACATCTTGGAGGCCACAGTAACCCATGTAAACCTCTGTCTTTGTAGTTGCTCCCAGCTCCATCCTCCCCATTAGTCCACATTAGTCCCAATGTTAATACGACCCCTGCTGACACTTCCTATCCATGAGCCCCACTTCTTCCCTGCACAAAGTGGAAGTGAGTAACTGTGAAGTAAGAGGCAAGTTGTGAGGATGAGAAAGCCCTGCTTCAGGCTGGCAGGAAGCATTAGAAGCACCCTGAGTCAGGAGCATCAAAGTCCTGTAAGTGAGAGTCGCAGAGACCAAAAGTGGCTTGCAGATAGCATGCACATAGATCAACTTTTTCCTTATACTCTACTGAAGTACTGTTTTCTACTCAGTGCCAAACAGGATGCTCAGCAGCTCTGCTATCTCATCTGCAAAGATTTAGGTATTTCACTTCATGGGGTCTTCTGGATTGTACACGGCTGACCCCTTAACACTCAGTCTAGGACATGTTAGCTAGAAAACTCAGCAAAATACCTCACTGTCTCAACAAATGTTCTTTCTCCAAGGTACAGGGTTCTAAACAAAGTTTTAAACAACATACATACAATTAGGCTGGGAAATAAAAAACACCACCAAGCTCAGGGGAAAAAAAAAAAAAGCTCTCAAAAAGGATGGAAAAGAAATATGATATATCACTTACGTAAGAGAAGAAATGCCATTAGGACTGATATCCAGCTTGTTAGTAAGGTCATTGTGAAGTTTTGACAACAGAGTGGTTTAACCCAAATTTTCTGAATTTAGCTCTTCTGCAGTGTCTTTAAAAAAAAAAAAAAAGCTAAAGCAGGTCACGTGACTGTATTGGGGAACTACAGTCACATCCTGAGCCGTTACTTTTGCAAACAGAACTTCCCTTTTTTGGGTTTAAGTTCAACTATAAATAAAATCCCCGTTTGAAAATGTTCTGTGGAGGAGGTGGACAACCAACAGTCACAGTCTAGTTCAGCTGTTTTGCTCTCTAAGGGATGTTTAAACACCAACATTTATTTTTACAAAATTGAAAAAGTTCTACCGCGGTGAACTGGTCTCTGCTGAAGTCTTCTAAATTCATGGAGCTGCAGGTGGGCTTTCTGACTTAGGAGGAGAACCTTCTAAGACAATCTCTCTCAATGTTGCCAGCTTTTTTTTGAACTCAACATGAAAGCCATCGTAACATTTTGAGGAGAGGAGTATTTGGCTGAATAATTCCCTTTCATAATCAGCTTTTTCAGGAACGGAGTGGAAGAAACTCACCATGGCTGCAAAACCATTGGAAACCAGTTCCTGGAAAAGAAATTCTACCTAAGAAAAATGTCTTGACATAGTAGGAACTAAAAAGCAGGAACATACTAGCAGATGATGCTTCTGATAGGAGTCAAGTTTATTCTTTGAACCACAGTGAAAAAACAGATTTTTCTGTTCTTCAGGAAAATTCATCTTTTCAAACAGGTTAACCTGTTCCAAAACTGCATGACAGCAAAACATACAAGTAAATATTAATGCTTTTTGCTAAGTGAACCCATTCCTCCCAACTCATTTCAGGTCCATCCCTCAGAGGTGGAAGGCACAAAAACATGGGCCTCATTTTTTTGCAGCAGGGGTCTCTGGAGGGTCTCCGTATTGCTTTTACCTCTTGCCTCTTGATGTACCTTTCTGCTTTAGATTAGTCCTTTGCTGTCTGGTATCTTCATCTCATGTAGATGTTTATATTCTCCAATCAAAATAATCTGAAAGGGATCACATCTTGAGTGAGAAGTTTAAAAAGCAAAAACTCTTGGATATTTCTTTTCCCTCCTGTTGGCAAGGGAATGTCTGAGCAATCTGGTCTCAGCAGAATCTCACATTGGATGAAACATCTGTCTCGCTGAGTAAATTACAGTTGTAAAGCCCTCCTTCCAGAAGTCTGTTTTTAATGGGACCATTGTAGTCCATAAGGAATGCTGGTGACTGCATGTGTATGGCCACCTTGGTGGAAAAATGACTGCAAATGAGCAAGATGTTCACAAATGTTTAGTTGCTCTGACAAGCGGTGATTGAAAAATTGTGTTTATGACTTCCAGGTGTTTGTGGAGGGACAAGCAAAACACAGCATTAGCCAACAAATAAGACTCTTGAGGCAGAGTCTTATATATATGTATATAAAAAATATAAATAAATATGACCGATGTACCCTCTGAGGTGGCCTTAATTGCTGGCCTATTTTGCTGTACAAAGCATAGGTAGAACTGACTGAGTATGGTAGATGTGATAGAAAGTATTTGGTAATGCTTTGACCTATTGCGAGTGTTTGTGTGCACACATGCATGTGTGTATAATTTATTTTTGCTCTTTCACTGTTCCTGGTTCTCTCTGGGATCAGAGTTGAAAACACCAAAACCAAGCAAACAAAAATCTCTGCACCAGCTGGACGGAAAAGATCAGGATCCTTGTAAGAAACTCCCAAAGTTTTCGTGCCTCATGTGGTTCATCTGCAAATGATCCCATGCTCCAAGGTTCCTGAGAACCTCTTATGGAAGGAATAATATGAATGTCAACTCTCTCTCTTTTTTTTTTTTTTCTTTTTTTTCCTCTTGTTTTTGGTTGGGTTTTTTGTTTGTTTTGTTTCCCCTGGCCCAAGTCAGTAGTCTCAGGGGGCTCTCGTATTTCAGAGAAGCAACTAAACATCTGAGTATTTGGCTGAACTTTCTAAAGCTGCTTCGTTTATTCCGTTGCCACTTCTCCTCTAAATGCTTCAGATAGCTCAGCTAGCTGACTGCGCACTGCTGACTATGTATGCTTCACTATTCTCATTCACGGCATACCTCCAGTGAGGAAAAGCACCGATCAGAATAAGCCAGGCTTAATAAAATCCTGCTTTGTGGTGGGTTTATTCTGATTCTTGACCAAACTGGGAAATGTGGTTTCAAGCATAGTCATCATTATCAGCCTTCCCTCTATTACCACTCTCCACCATCCAGCTACTAGGCAGGATATATATGTTTAATTAATTCTGCTTTTACCTTCGACCTGTAAATAGTGAGAGTAATGTCAGATTTATATGTTATATGAATAACAAGGATTTCTCAGGAGACCCTATCCTGGTGAAAGAGGCTAACTGTAATTTTCAGCTGTGAGTAATTGTATATAATATAATCCTAAATGGTTTTTCTTCTGTAATTTCATTAGAGTTTAGAAATTTAATTAGATTTTGAATCACTCTGAAATAAAGTAGCAAAACACCCAGAGACTAAGAGCAGTGGTTATTTTGTCCTCTGAGGCCAGAATTCTTGGTCTCAAATTGGCATGTGTTCATTAGGAGGAAGTTTGCAGAAGTTCTTGATATATTATTGTCTTTCAGAATGGACTCTGAATAGGTCTTTGGAGAGCATTAGAAGAGCACACAATTATTATACAGACTCTTTTTGAGGTTTAAGATCATCTGCCTTGCATATACTTAATAAAAATATGCCTCTAAAGTTGTTTAAGAAACTGTGGAGATAGGAAAGATGCTCCTCCAGTGCCTCGGTGCTCTTCCTGGTTTATTAGCAACTCCAGTACCTGTGTATGATGATACAGAGAGGAGTTGTTTGCTTTACTTTAATGATTAGGTAGGTTTATGGTTATTTTTATTGCTACACATATGAACTGTCATGGTGGCTGTGATTAGAAGCGCACTAAAATGGTGTTCCTTCTCTTCCATCCGAGGTTCAAAAGAAATCTGTCCTTCTGGTAAACTTTGATTCTCTGTAGAATTCATCCCATGTCCAAAAAAATGGAATCAAACTGCACTAAACAGGACAAAGCAAAGACCAGTGCAGCGGCTTATGATTGTGTGGGGTGCCAGGATAGTTGTAGTAGGTTCAGAAAGGGGATCTTCTTAAAAGATTCTGAGGGACTAGATATGCAAGTGCTTGTTCCCTTTTTCTTTTAACTGGTGTAACACAGTTTGTGTTTGTGGAGGTGGCCTGATTTGTACTGCTTAACTAAAAAAGGGATTGGGCATTTAGGAACACATTCTCCAAAGCCTTTACCCACATAGCAGTGCCTCTTTTCTCATTGAGGTTAGTTGCTTGAACCAGGACTAGTCACATGATCTTGTGAGAGTAGGTCCTTAAAGCAAAAGCACATAACAAATTGAGCCATGCGATAGAGAGGAGAAAATTCAGATTATTTTCAGCATGGCAACAATATAAGGAACCACAACAGAGCCATAGACAGCATGAATTAAAGAATCTTACAGAAATGAGCAAGAGGAGAGAAAGCAAATGTGAAATGAAGAATTTCAGCAGGACAAATCAAACAGAAAAAGAAAAGCTCTTTAAATAATGGCAATCCAACCTATTTGAAAAGAAAGAGGAAACTCCAATGCAATGGGATGCATGTCAGTCCCAAAGTGAGAAGTCAGCAAGAAACCTCTAGGCTGACCAGGATGTTCTGTTACTGACTGACCTATGTGTAACCATTGCTAGCATCCTCTATTTTGGCGACTGCAGGCAGACACGGGGTGAAATGGTTCATTGGTCTGATCCAAGGGGCCGTTTCCTTTGTTTCGTTAACAGCTCTCGATGAGAACTTATTATCACACAAATCCAGTCCTCAGGCTCAAAATTTGCTTTCAGAGTGTGGCGAAGTAAGCCTTGGAGTCTAATTGAAAAAGATTCTTAGAAAAAGACTGAAAGTTTTTGTGCACTTGGCTTGATGGATGTCAATGGAGATTAGGCAACCTCAGGGCGGTCTGGTGTGCGTGGATGTGCTGCCTTCCATTAATGTGTCATGTCACATCACAGAACAAATTGAAGAAAACATGTTCAGGCTAGTTACTGCCAAAAATCAAGGTTCTTTTGCTATGGGCATCCAGAACAAATGGAAACTATGTTTGAAAACTCACAGCTGCTCTTCCTTTGCTATTTTCTCCATCTCCTCCTCTGTCAGGATTCTGAGCTGCTGGGACAACTGGGAGGGATTCCACATCTCAGCAAGCAGCAGAATCACAGATGTCGGGTGTGTTAAGAAAGGGAAACATGCCTGCACCAATTATTTAGCACCTTCCTCCCTTGACATTAAGGAATACTATGGGAAACCATTCAACATTTCAGTCTTGCTCCTCTTTTTTTCCCTCCATCTCTGTTTCCTTTTCAATGTGAAGGAACCTGTTACGTTACAGAGATGCTGGTACATTTTAAAAACATGTTTTCTTGATTTTACTTGAGGGACACTATAGCTTAGTGCTATTGCCAACTCAGAGAGGTGCAAGGAGACAAAGGAAAAAGCCTTGGGACATGTGTATTCAAGTCTCTTTCATGCAACATCAAGAAAGAAAATGCTGAAGCAGTCCATGGCTCATCTGAGCAGTCTATTCATTTGCAGATGTCTTGCCCCAGATCTTGCCCTGTTTTTAGGTTTATAAAATTGTGTGGTGTCCCTCATGGAAGTTATAACTTTTACTGAGCTTAATTTCTTCCATACTAGGTGTATTTGGATTATTCATTCAGGTGGTCTGCATCTATGTGTCATTATTCTTTGCTTCCCAGTGAAGAAGATTTTTTTGTATTTCTAAACCAGACTGATTCTGTCTTATG
Organism: Fregata magnificens; assembly: GCA_013389945.1. Taxonomy (NCBI): domain Eukaryota; kingdom Metazoa; phylum Chordata; class Aves; order Suliformes; family Fregatidae; genus Fregata; species Fregata magnificens. Next base: position 123,672 of record WAAD01038304.1, on the reverse strand, counting down.
CTACAACAGCGTAAAATGGTATTACAACAGAAGGCAGTTTCTTCCATGGTGAAGGAAAGCGCCTGCACACCACTTTGGGAAGTTGTATATCTTTTGGCTTAACACATAGCAGTGAGCATATTAGGTGCTGGGATGAAACATAGGTACGTAGATATAAATTTTGATTGAAAAATAAAGCTTTTTGTAGGAAACTATGTGGCTAATCTCTCTGCTTGAAAGGTGCATATCTGGTATTTGCATGAAAACAGTCAAATTCATTCTAGGCTGAGTTTCAGACTCCTGCATGATCTAGGATCCTGGGGAACCTACTGATACTGTTCTCTGATGACACAGTTTATAGCTCAGACTCAAGTGCAGGCAATGGGAGTGTTCATGGTACCTCTTCTCTGGTGTGCTTTTCCATACTGACACCCTTCACCTGAAGAGCTTTGGCACCTACATGCAGTGTAGCAGGGCTTTCAGTGAGGTGGTCTTATGGTCAGGGTGGTATGTTTTTTCACCCTTCCTATGTGCGTGTGTTTGGCAAGGGGAGATCTGTTTAGAGCTAGCCATGTTATAAGCCATTGAAAAATCTTTCTTTCTTGTCCAGACCTTGTGCTGCATGGCCATTGCAGCGAGTGTCTCTCTAGCATTTTCCTTGTGCCTCTTACTGTTGTTTCCTACAGGCTGGGGTTCCAGGTAGCATACAGAGAGCATCAGCAATGTCAGCATTTTTTCCCATCTTCCTCTGCTTTAGACCAGAGGATTTAAATTCCTTTCTGGTTTCAGCTAAAAATTTTCTATGACAGGTATCAATCCCCAGCTAGTGCATTTAGGCCTATAGGTATGTTCTTAGGATTACCTTTGCTGACCCTTGAACATAGTTCACAGCCTCATCTGTATTTGTGGACCACAGCTCAGAGGAATGGTTTTACAGAAACTTGTAATCTGACTTGTCTTGTCTTAGACAACCATAGCCCAATCTGTAGCCTGTTGTATAAAATGTTTATAAAAGTTGGAGACAAATTGTCTAGTATGAAATAGTTTATTTAGGTTAAAAAGATTAATAATAAAGACTCTTCCAGGCTTCTCATAAAATCACCAGCTGGCCTGTCAGTTAGCTGAGAGAGTCTAGAAGTAGGAGGATGTGTTCATGCTTGAGATGACTGGGAAGTGTTTCAGTTAGCTAAGGAAATAGTAAAGAGGTCAGGATCCTGCCTGATACACAGTCCATGAGTCACTGGGAAGGATGAGTGTGGGAACACATGGAGCAAAAGTTTAACAAGTCAAAGGAACTGAGAAGACCGAGAATTAGGCCTATGTTCCTCCAAAAGCAAGGTTGCAAATAATAGTCAACAGAGGCAGAAGCTCTGTTTCATTTTGTAGCTTGATCTTGTTTTATTATCAATAGAAGCAGGTCACATTTTAGTAGCAACTTGAGACCATCTGATCTGACTTCTTTTTTCACCTGAAAGGGATTATTTTTCTACTCTGATAACTTTCAGTGGTTAGCAGGTGGGAAATTTATTTTAAAATTACAAAAACTGCACCAACTGGAAAAGATCTTAACCCTCTCTCAAATTTAGTTGAAATTGTTCAGTAAGTTCAGATGTCTTTGGGAGGACTGAGGAACACACACACAGTGTGATCATATGAGCTTTGTTGCTGTAGGGAAACATGCCATAGAGAACCTATGGCTCCCTGTCTCTCACCTGCATTGCCTCTTGGAAATATCCTGCAATATTTTTGGCTTGGTTGTCTAGAAAATGTGTGTACTCCCATGTGGATAACCCATTGTTTCTTCAACTGTATGTCCTTCTCTATCGCATGGATGGATTTCTTGTGTTGAGTAGAAAATATCTATTACAGTATGGAAAATTCAATAGTCTAACTCTGATGATGATGCCTGAACAGATGCTGTTACAAAGTCAGAGAACCAAATCTGGATTTTTATGTATTTATCTATTTAAAACCAAAACCAAACCACACATCTGGGAAACACTACAAAAATAACATTAGAAGAACCGTATTGCACTAAGATGAGCCTTTTGGCAATGCTATTTTGTGCTACCATGTGAAATTTCAGATAAAAGATACGTTCATTCAACCTGTTGCATATTTCCATGGTAGTACAGACTTTAGTAACACGGTCCCATGGTACACAGTCCTCCCTGTCCCATCTCCACCTGACTTCAAGACCAGATCCTCACCTCATCTGAAATGGATGATGAATGAGGCAGAGTGAAGAAGGCAGTTGTTCAATAGATCACCTTATTTCCATCATTGAGTGGGACTAACAGGCCTTATTTATTTATTATCTGTGCCAAACACAGAACAAACTTGTATTAATCCAAGCAAAGCTGCTCATATGCATCAGCAGGTGCCTTTCACCACTTGTCCCAACTCCATCAGAAAGCTAGGTTTGACTGGGGAAGGAGATGTCTGCTTGTTTTCCTTGGGTGGCTTTGGCTAACAGCTCCACCCTGTACAGGTCAGCTCCAGGCTGGAGGTAAGAGTCTGCTCAGGGAGAGAAGGGACTCTCTTCACAGAGCATGTGGATTTCAGTACGTTCAGCATCCTGTGGGAAAACCTCTCTACACTGCATTTGTCTCATTGCTCACATCTGTCTGAGTGAGCTACTGGAGAAGGAGATTCCTCCACATACTGTATACTCTCTGAAGCACTGTAAGTCACAGTGGAGATACTGTAGCATTTGGAGAGGTGCTAGAGGTGCTGAGAGTCTGTTGGAGGAAGCAACAATCCCACAAGGCTGATTAAAGATGTCCTTGGGGGAGACTTTGGCTCTCTGAGCAATGAGTTTAGGACTGGGTGACCCTAAACAAAGGTTCCAGTACTCACTGGATGATACTGTCTGCTCCTCTGATTATCAAGCGTCTCAGTCACCGGAGGGCTCTGTGTTGATAAAGTTCCTTTACTGAGGCAGCACTGCTGGAATTTTTCCTATGTAGGTTTTCATACGGCATGAACAAAGCATCCCAGGCAGCCTGGCTTTGTCGTCGTTGCACATTCTGATACACTCAGCTGTGTCTTAAAATACCTTTGAAGTGTATGATGATAACTTAGAAAGTTCCTAAGCAGCCTCTGAAAATGGCTGGGTGTTTACTCTTTGAAGGTGGCATGTGTGGTGGTGGAACAAAATGCAGTGCCCAGGAAAAATCAGAGCAAGAGAGAAAAAGGGTAAAGTATGTCCAATTCCCATCCAATATTCTTGCATCTCCTGTCCACCTGTGCTCTGTATAAGCATGTTGGTCTTTAACAAAGTGAAGCCACTCTGAGTAATTTATGTCAGTAAAATGGGGTAAACACTTCCAAGGGCACTGTGGTTATAGAAAAAAAAAAGCCCAAACACCAGAGACTTTGAAAATCTGGAGCTAGAGTTACACTTCAAGCAAGTTAAACCATCAGAAATTTTGAAGTAACTGCAAAGGCACAAGGTTTTGCTTAGCCCTCTTCAAGACAGGATGTGATTCTAATGCAAGGATTTTTTTTTTGGCAGATGATTTGTTGTTGGATTTGTTTTTTGCAGATGATGTTTAGAGTTCTGCAATTCACAGAGGTTCAGGACTGGGAGGCAGATCCCAGCCACTCTCAGGTTGTGTCCTGCTCACCTTAAATTCCTCCTGCTGCTGCTGTTGTCACGATACAGAGCAGCATCATATTTGGCTCCACAAGAGGTGCTCTGTACTTCTGAAAATCAGCCTGTTTATTCTACTGCTAACTCAGGAGATGGAGCACAATCTTTAGCCAGTGTTTATAAGAATATGAACATAAATAGCTGTGTTAATGGCAAACCTAAGGGTGCCCAGGAAAGAAATGAGTAAGTCAAATGATATGAAAGTAATGGCACCATAGCCAAAACAGAGTGTTTCTATTGTTGTTTTTCTAAACACTTATGTATTAGTACTTACCTGATTGAAAGCAGGACATGAACTAAGCAAGACAGGACACCTGGTGTAGTCACAGTTCCTGTTTTTTAGGTTTGCCTTTTCTTGATGTGTTTGCCTTGCAATTGTACAGCTTCTTAAGGTATTTGAGATATTAACAGTTTTCAGAGGTACTAAGTATCCTTTTTTTTAAGGGTGAACAATAAGAAGATGGCAAAAATAAATTGCCCACCTGTAATAACACTTATTTTTAATGCATCAATTAGGCTTTGAAGGGAAGACTCAAGGGAGGTGGATGCGAGGAGAAGGTGGCAGAGTTGACAGATTTGCTCTTGCTTTCAGTTGCTGTAGTGGAGGTGATCTGGTGCTTTGCTCTTGTCTGCATGCATGTGTTGTTCTGTTTTAATTATGCTGGTGCCAGGAAAGTGAAATAGGTCCTTTGAGTCCTGCATAGGACAGGATGCAGTTTTGGAGGTGGTGGGAGAACTGGGAAACTTAATTTAACCATTTTTGCTAATACAGCCACAGACACCATTTCTTTCCATGCAACAGCTGCAGTCTAGGGAGGTGTTTGAATGAACAGCCTCATTGTTTCACAGAGGAGGGGATTTCCTCTCTGGCTTCTCCCCATGTTGGTCCAGGAGAATCTACACTTGCTGACCTCTGCGGGTAGCAAAAAGGTCACTTGCTGTGCTGGGTGTTGAATGTGGGGGAAGCAGCTCTTCACTGTGTGGTGATTTAAGCAGTTTATTAGTATTTCAAGAATAATGGTGTCAAAGGTATGGTATCTGGCTCTGAAGATAGAGGATTTCAGGAGAGAATGTGTCTTTCAATGAGATATTGTTGATTTCTCTTGTAAAAATTGTGCTGACTGCAGTTCCCTTTAGTACCTAGGTACTTCTCAGAGAGCACAACTGTCCTTATGTCTCTCTAGTTTAGTAGGAAGAAAACTGTCCGTTGTTTGTCTGCCTACTTCATCTCAAATCCCAAACTTCATTAAGGTGAGAATAAGTGTAAGTGGACTTGACATGGCTGACATGACCACTTGGCAGATTAAAACCAGTGATATAGGAAATTCTGAGCCATATCTAAATATAAAAGTGACAAATGCATTCAGTAATACGTATTTTCAGGAAATAATGAGTACCATAGCACACTGCTCATAGCTAGTACCTGCTGCTAGTACCTGTAGGTACAGAGCACTATAAGTACATGATGCTCTTCCAAAGTCACTTTGCAGCTTTAGTGGCTAGGCAATGTATGGAAGGCTCAGGGTCCATTGCTGCTTTCCTCCTGGGCAGGAGAAGTCGATTTCTTTATGGCCAAAGGTCTGCAGGTTGTTTCCTCCAAATGACCCACTAAGGAACATGGGTGTTGGAATGGATGAAACTTTTTTTGTCTATTCTGTTCCTAGGTGTAAAATAGGGTTTTCAACAGACTAAATCTTTCAAGTACATGTGCCATAAATGTGGAAAGGTTGAGCTTCTGAGGAATGAACTCCTGAAAAACACCAGTTGTTCCTTTTGGAGAATGTAGATGCAGCACCCCATAAGAGTTGTAATTCAGGCAGTTCATGTCGCTGCTATCCTCTGTTGGCTGGGTGTTGTGGTTTAACCTGGCAGGCAGCTAAAGACCACACAGCCATTCGCTCACTCCCCTGCAGTGGGATGGGGGAGAGAATCGGGAAAAAAAAAAAAAAGTAAAACTCGTGGGTTGAGATAAAGACAATTTAACAGGACAGAAAAGAAAGGGAAAATAATAATAATGATAAAAGAATATACAAAACAAGTGATGTATAATGCAATTGCTCGCCACCCGCTGACCGATTCCCAGCCGGTTCCCGAGCAGCGGACCCCCGGCCAGCTTTTCCCTTAGTTTATATACCGAGCATGACGTCATATGGTATGGAATATCCCTTTGGTCAATTGGGGTCAGCTGTCCCAGCTGTGTCCCCTCCCAGCTTCTTGTGCACCCCCAGCCTACTCACTGGTGGGGTGGTGTGAGAAGCAGAAAGGGCCTTTACTCTGTGTGAGCACTGCTCAGCAGTAACTAAAACATCAGTGTCTTATCAACGTTATTCTCATCCTAAATCCAAAACACAGCACTATACCAGTTACTAGAAAGAAAATTAACTCTATCCCAGCTGAAACCAGGACACTGGGTCACCTGCTGGACTGCATTCTCATGATGTGCTGTAACCAGAGGACAGAATGATCCATTGCACTGGCATAGCAAAAATTTGACGTATCCAGGGATTTCTTTTTTACTAGTCAATTCAACCATCAAAAGAGAGAACATGAAATGTCAGATATGTAACTTCCACAAGAAAGCCTGGTAAGTTTCTGAGTAGAAATGTTCAGCTTGGATTTTTTTTATGTTTGTTTGTTTATTTTAATGATAAGGGAATCATTTGATGTCAGACTGCTTGTCAAGGGCAGTGATGACTAGTGAATAGTGGACAAATGGACTCCTAGAGCATGTTTGTATTATTCCTCAAATGTATGAACATGTTGCACTTTACCCTTGAAATCCTGTTGTTGGAAGCAAATTTTGAATGCACATAAAACCGAGTCACTTCAACAAACTATGCAGTTCTCCCTCAAAGTAATTGCCACTTACTTTGTTTATAATATGAGCAATGCTGGTGACATGACATTAGACTTAACTGCATCTCGTTTTGGTGGTAACTAATATTTGTCCTTACACTAGGCATAAATAAGCTGGGACTTCTCTTGAGATGAAGAAGATATTGCATCTTTAATGGAATATAATAGGCATAAATGAGCCAATTGCCCTGCTTTGAGATTAGAATTAGGTGATTTTTTTTTTCCTTTTACATTTAACAAACACTGAAAAGCACTAGAAGTCATTAGGCAATCTTCATAAACACCAAGTTGAAATAAAACAACCATTCATCATTCATTTCCATGCAGATTTCCTCCAAATACATTATCTGCCTGTGAAGACAGTCATTTTGCTCTTGTGCATGGTGCTGTGGAAAGCTGAAAGCTTTCAGCCCCTGACACAGCCTTCTCAAAACTCTCAGTCTCTGCATGGCGGGGCTGTGCCTGCCTTGCACTGGCATGCTAAGCAGAGTGAGTGGAGAGATTTGTGGACAAACGAAGAAGAAGGGCACCAAAATCCAAATTTGGATGCCCAAAATAAGAGATTTAAATATGTTTTTAGTTACCTCCCTGCTTTCTTTAAGCACTTATATATAGGTTTAGGCATGTAAACGTCTGGTTTAGCTCCTTCAACAGGAATTTAAGCACCTACATTATGGTTTAAGATATATATATTAGGTTAGAGAATCTAACCAATGCTGTCTTTCTGATGGATCAGGCCTGAGGTCTTTCCTATGGAGGCAGTGTTAATGATCGGCAATTAGCAGAAACAGCATCTCAGTGCATATCACTTTGCTAGTAAAATCATCACTATGCGTGATCGAGTGACAGGCAAGGCATTCAACTTTGACTACATTACTAACGTCTGCCTGCATCACAACACAAATTAATCTTATGGGAGGGATAAAACAAGACTGCCTTTCCCACTAAGTCCTTGAAGCACCACAGATTCGGGCAGATGCCACTCCCCTGTATTGTCCATCTCTATCAAGTTTGCAGTCTCCCACTCCCCTGCTTCCCCTTATACAGAGCACCTTGTGAATTAGATTTATTTGAAGATGTCCTTAAAAGCCTTATGTGATGAACAACAAATGTGAGGTGGCCATTGATCACAGCTTATGTGAAGATAATGTGTTCTCTGGTCTTCATTGCTCTGCGGAAATCAAGCCCTTGGCCATAACATGTTTCTTGATTTCCTTGCCCCTTGTTTGTCACTGTCCTTGTTTGTCAATCAAAAGTATATCAGACAGACCAATTCAGGGGCAATACAGGGTTGCTTAAAGGTGTTGATGTCTGGGGAGGAAAGAGCAGAACCAGCATGTGAAGTATTCAAGGGCTGACTTTGAACTATGTGAATTTGTACTATGCGAGCTGCACCAGAAAAGGGAATGTGAGGTTACTGCAGTCACTCAAGCTTGGGCAGATAGCTGTCATTCCAAAACTATGCTATTGAGGACTTTGGTTGAGGGGGAGCATCAGGGAGGGGAAAATAGAAAGTGGAATGTAAGTTCTCAGGATTGCAGTCTATTAAGAGGCAGAAGTGCCATCATCACAAATTCACCTATTTCTCCCCCAGGAAAAAAGTGGAAACCATACAGATAACATTACCTCAGGTCTCTTGGTGTGAATTTTGCAGGGTTTGTATAAATCTGGTCCAGTGTACATGCATGCATCTAAATTTAGGTTGGGACTCCTGTGTTCAAGGGCAATCTGAAGTACACTTTTGCCTCACTTGGGCCCTTATCCTCTCTGTGGACTTGCTGTAACCTGAACCTGCCTATGGACACCAGTCTCTTCACGGGTTCAGCAAAGCAAGAGTTTGCAGCATGAGGAGTGAGGAAGAGATCACATCTACATATGCACGTGTTGGCCACAGAAAATCAAAATCATCCCCCTTTGGTGATGAGTATCCTTAAATGCCACCATCCACTCCTGGGGTGCCAGGGGGAGAGGTCTTCACATAGGTGCCACTCCTCCAGCCTCTGGGGCTGTTTCTGCCTATAGCATACAGCTCTGGGTTCTGCCCGGCAGCCTTTCTGTAAAGCATTTAATCTTGTTTTGTTACACAGTGCTAAACAGACAGAAGGCATCTGTCATCTCTTCAGTGCCTGTGTGGAAGCCCCTGCTCCCCGTGGCTGCCAGCACTGACTCGGGGTGTGCAATGAGTTTGACTCTGCAGGGTGTGCAGTATTCTTCATTGTCCAACAGCCTCTCTGTGCCTCCCACCATGAAATGCTGCAGCAGAGGCATTTCTGAGGGTCTTCACTGGCATAGATGGAGTGGACTGATGTCTAGGTGTCATATTTGAAAATGAATTTTGCATCTCCAGTGATTTCTTTTTACTTACAGCATTTTTCCATGTTTTTCTTCTCCTTGGCTATCTAGGGAAGTCCATGCCTTGATAACACCTGCCTGGAAATGCAGGCTGGGCTGGAGCTGATGTCTTGCTGACTTGCTTGGATCCATTCTCGTCTCTTGGGATCTTCAGTATTAATTATCCATTTTCTCCTTTTCTGAGCTTTTTTCTTTTCCTGCCAACCACTTTGGCTGTACTGTCTCCTAACAGTGAATGCAGCAGAGGGTTTTGTTCAAAATTTATTTCCCTGATGCCCAAAGACAGAGAAAATTAATAAAAACCTGAGTCAGCACCTCCTATAATGACTTGAAAATGGGAGGGTTTTCAGTGATCCCCGTGTTCAAATGGTCTGACACGGCAATCAAGGGAGGCAAGGGTTCATTTCCTATCATGTTTCTTTGGCATTCAGTTATCTAACTCACCAAGCAAAATTCTTGTCTGAGTTACATGTCTACAGTTTAGTGTGTCACTGGACACACTAAACTGTAGACATGTATCTTATTTTATTTTCTCGATGACTAAAGGATTTTTAAATTTCCCAGGTCACCAGCAAGAGCCCAATCCAGAACATCTAGGCAACATTAGTAAAATTACAAGGTGTCTTTCATCTGTAAGGACCCTCCCCTCACAAAGTCCTTTTTGATCAGCATTAAGACATCATTCATTCATCCTTGCAGCCTTTATCAGGGTGAAATGCAAGCATTGTTACCAGCACTTTGCATGAATAAGCAACAGCTTAGTTGGGGCTGCAGTATTTACTTGAGGCTGCAAAGATGCAAGACTTAGGGAGGCCCAATCTGATCATTATTCACTCCTGAGACAAATGTCTAAGTAAGAGTTTGATATAGTCTCGTATCACTGGGCTTCTGTGTGGACCTGTGAGCAGGGTTTTGTGGGGGTTGGGTTGTAGGGAGGCCATGGGGGAGGGAAAGACAGTACCAGAGGTGAGAAGAATTAGATAGCTGTAGGAGGATGCTGATGTTCACAGACCAGAGGCAGGGACACCTTCTCTGGCGATAGCAAAAGCAGCATGGCATGGTAAAGAAGAAAGGAAATGCAAAACTGAGGGTCGTACTAAAACTACAGACTATGAAGTGCCGTGGCCGGGGGTGGGCATAGAGGGACCAATGATATACAAGCAGATCTATTTTGTAAAGCAGATTTTGGGGCTCTTTGGCTAAGGAAATTTTAGGTAAATGTTTCAAATGTCGGGACAGACAAGGGGACAAAGTCATGACATTGCGGGAGGCAAGGCCGGAGTTGAAGGTGAAAGTAGAGAGCACAGTGATGTTATTCTGAGGAGAGACCCAGTAAAAGGGCTTGGCTTATTCTACAGAGCTACAAAACTGACACAGCATTTTCCAAAGAAGGCCTGTAGCAGTCAGGTACCTCTTGCAGTTGCATCCCCTAGACTGGGCATCCATATCCCCTTCGCTCTTCGACTATCCTCTATCTGTTCAGTGAACTCTTGGTATCCCACTTGGTGATAAAAGAAACTGCTAAAACCAGAGGCTGCTGAGTGCTGCGCTGCCTCTATTCAAATCTCTAATGAGCTCCTCCTTGTAGCTCTAGGTTTAATTAGTTTTCATTGCAATATTAATGATCCAAACAAACCATTTTAACTTTCCTGTTGCACAGCTGGAATCTTCTTATTTAGCATTCTGCTCTATAAGGGAATCGCACCAACTTCCTTTCCCCTCCCCCATTTGTCCCATTAATATGCATTAAAATCACAGTCTCATTGGCATAGAGTTTCAGACCTGCTATAAAACTCTAATAATTTCTAAAAATGGCACGGTTGAACTAATGACAGAGCTGCATCCAAATAATACAAGGATAGATTTCTCCCAGAGTTTGATGGCAGCGATGATTAATACTTCATTTATTTATTTACAGTCTATCAGCATTTGCAAAGATTTGCTCATTCCTCTGAGCACACATACAGTCTCTCTTGAACTCTATGGTATTACAGCAGAAATGTTTAATCTGTTAGTCTTCAACAAAAGTGCCTTCTCTCTCTCTTTTTTCCCTCAGGAGAAGGGCATGCCCTGCCCTTCCCAGCGTAGATCTGAAGACTGCACATCTCAAAGTCTTCTCCTACCAAAATGGAATAGGTACATCTCACATTTCACTCTGAAATCCCTGATAGGGAAGACTTAGAGGAGAGTCTTTCTGTCACCTTCTGGTGTGTTTCAGCTCCTGGACTCACTGTGATTTGCAGAGACTGAAATAAATCGTGTTGATAATCTGGGGACCTTTGTGATGAAGGATGCTGGAGAAGACTAGACTCTCCCGTGCTGAAGGACTGACGTGGAGCCTTGCCAGCACCTTCTCCTTCCTGAGCCGTAGAAATCATGGGAACGTTTGTAGCAAGGAAGCTCCAGGGTCTCTTGCCCAACCTCCTTCTCAGAGTTGGTCTATTGCTAACGCTAGATCTAGTCAGTTTTGGCTTTGTCTGGTTTAGAAATGAACGTTTTCTAGGAGCCTGAGGAGCTATGCTCTGCAGATAGGCTGTCAGCAGCTGGATAAAAGGGTTTGCCGGCCATACTGCACAAGCAGAGGTCAAGATACAACTCTGAAAGTGCCAAAGAGATTTAGTGCCACTTGCAAAGAGTCACTTTCATTGGACTCACTCTCCCAAATTCTCACATTGTTTTTGAACTTTGACTTTGGAGTGTGAGCATGAAGATAAAGGGGTGAGGTCCAATTGCTTGCTTTGGCATTGCCTACAGGGTCTAAGTTCAAGAGAGCAATGAGTGACTTGATTGCAGAGCGCCAGCCCCATGGCCCAGGCGGTGGAGAGCTGGAAGTGCCTTACCTGGAGCCCCTGCTCTGGGAGCCTGATGTAGGCAGCCTTTCCTCATGCACAACCCCCAACTCACCCCTTCTTGAAGAGGTGTGTCTTCACAGAGCATTTTCCCTTATGAAGTCATCAAGCCAGATGTGAGCTAGACACACACTGCTATACCTAAATCAAGCATTTATGGTACTGTAGATTTATTTGAAAACCAAAGCAATTCAGTAAGTACAAGAAAGCAGTTGCATCATCAAGGTCTCCCCTGCTGCTGTTGGTGTTGGGAGAATCATCCAGGAGATATACTGGGTACTGAGGGGCAGGACTTTACTCAGTGGTCCCAGGGCTCTCTCCAGCTATGTAGGATTGTGAAAATAAAACTCCCCGTCTCCATCTAGCTGTGTTTAAATACCATAATTTTTTTCTGTCTACCTAGCTGACTGAATAGAGTGGGTGGGTATCTTGACTGATGGGATTCATGATCCATTTTCTTAAATTTTGTGATCTCACAGGGGAAAGACTTCAACGTGTGGAGTTTTTTGCCAGAACATTCCTCTGCAGCAGAAGTTTCTTGAAGGTTTATATCAGTGAGCTGGTTTTGGTAATGCTCTCGTGCTGGTTTCCTTCATTTTTACAAGAGTTTGTCATTCATTTGTGATGCTGGAGAATAACTGGGAATGGTAACCTACAAAAGCACATTGTCGACAAGTTGAAATGTATTTGTCCAAAGTAATCCTGCTGGGAAGTTGTAGGTAACTAGCTTGTTTGCTCCCAAGTGAGAAAAAGCAAGAGCATGTGTTATCCCTTCAGAAATTGCAAGAGTAGAAGGGCGAGAGGAGGAGGTAGGGAAAACAAGGATGCTATCTCCTTGCTCATCTGCAAAAAGTGGAAATAAACCTTACATGAACTGAAAGCAGTATCGGAATCATATCCTGACAATGTGACAGGGTTATGCAGCCTGTACCCACAGGTATGTGTGGCATGATGGAGGACCCTTTCCCTAGTCTGGAAGCACAGCTCATTGCTGGGCATTCCCAGTTGGGAAGGGCACCATCAAGAAAGGAACATAATGGCAACAGGGAGATAACTACCCCAAGGTTTCATGTAGCCAAAGTTCCCTATAATGCCTTGCTGCAGTTGACAGCACCACAGCATGAAAATGAGCAGTTTAGACACATTTATTACTCCAAATGCAACTGTTGTTTAATATTAAAATTAGTAAGCTCTCATCACTTTCAGCTAGCCACAGCTTACTACACAAATATCTCTCTTACTTGGTTTCTTTCCCTATCAGTAAATATTTCTCTCCATCTCTGGGAACATACTAGTGCCTTCCAAAAGCTCAAATTAAATGGTTCACCAAAATCAACATGTGCAGTGGATGTGTCTGTTAGCTAAAACTGAACCCAGAGCATTCTAGCTTCTATTGGTATTTATGGTTAAGCATGCCAGCAAGGTTTCAAACAATAAGAATATGTCCATACAAGTCAGCGTGGCTTAACTTAAATGTGTTTAACCTCACTCATTTCACTGGAATTTAAGCCAACACATTTTACATCATATTTGCTGTAAGCTGCAGCAATAAGCCCAGGGCTAGTTAGCATGGTTCAGTTGATATGTAGCGGTGGTGATAAACTTGTAACCTAGTTTGCCACAGGAGCACATCTGACTGCAGGTTTAGTGTGTTACACAAAGATTTGTCATGAACGATTGAACCAAGTCAAACAATACGCAAAGTTTTAAGCAGTATAACTTAGGGCTCAGACTGAGGTCTGAGTTCCTGCAGCGTACGCGTTACCACATATCACTACTTACTTACCCAGGGGCTTATTGTCCTCTCTGGTCTGCCAACATAATTATGTGTGGTTTCTCCCTAACCCAGTTCCATCAGAAAGATAAAGTTTAGTTTAAGTTCTTACTGGGAGGACTTTCAGTCTGTGCTGTTTCTGCACAGTCAGGCTTGGGGAATCCAAAGGGGCCAGTAAGATCCAGAGTGGGAAGATGGGGCAGTAAGGTTAAACCAGAAAACTGCTGGGCACTAATCTCCTGACTGGCTTGACAGCAATCAGCACAGCATGTGTAATTGCAGCTTCAGTGACCTGCTTTGCTCTTTCTTCAGTCAGTCCCTTAGCCAAAATAGTGCTGTCAAGCTAAAATCAAAGTAACTATACCAAGGAATGGATCTGTTTTAACAAAATTGTTTTCTAAATTGATTTAAATTGGTGTTCAAACTCTGTGCACGGCTTCCTTCAGTGACAGAAGTATGATTTTACCTCTTTCTATTCCTGATAGCTCTACAGAGCTGAACCACCTGAGAGGGGACAGGCTGTGTCTCTCCATAGCTGGGCATTTCCACTAAAACTGAGCCAACTTTTGACAACAAAATTGTAAGTGATGTTTCAAATAAGAGCCTTGGGTGACTTTCTGCTCCCAGACTAAATCACATGGCTCTTAGAGAAACATCTTTTTATCTCATACCAGAGCACATCTTTCATTGATGGTGGGGCTGACAGCATCTCTTAAAACCACAAGATTTCAGGAGAGCAGATGCTTCATATTATTTCTATTTGCTTGGCACTTTGAACCTTTGCAACACCAGCCAGCCTCAGGTTCTTCTTCTGCAGAAGAAATTCTTCTGTGAATGTGAACTTATGTGGTTTTTTAAGGACTGAGGTCTGACTGCCTTATGCAGAAACCATTTAACTGCGCTGTCCTCTCTTTAAATGAAAGAATCATTCCTTGTGCTAAAAGAAATAGAAAAATTGATATGTTTTGGTGGTAAACTGGTGTGTCTGCATTGAACACTGAATCTTTTGACTCTCAATAGAAGCATTAGGGCCAGCAACCTTGCCTTGGGTGCAGATGCACTGAAAGAGAAAAACCCGGACACCTACCGGTGATTTCAGCAAGGGTATTTCCAAAGACGAATGGTACTGCAGAAGCTAGGTGCATTTATAGTTGATTATGAATAATTAATAATTATATTAAAGGTGTAGGGTTGACTGGGCAGGCTTACTCTTCTGGAACTGAAAACTCGCCTCAAAATATTTAGCCATTTGTCTTGTGATTGAAAGCTGCGTGGCGTTTCCACATTGGAGCTCATTGCGGGGAAAGGCTTGAAGCTGTCAATTGTTCCAAGAGCTAATGGAGGCATTAAAAATGTAGCAGCTTACTGGGGAGAAAGCAGGGTGGGTGGGGAACACGTGTTACTAGCATATGCTGTAACTGGACTGTAAGTGGTCTCCACGTATTCATGAATGATGGCTGACCTCTGCGCTGCTAGGGCACATGTGTGCACGTCCATCACAACAACACACTCTGAACTTACTCCATCAGAGGCCTTTGGGAACATAACCCCTGTATCTCTTTCCAAACATAGCTCTGCTGGTCTGCAATATAAGGCAGTGGGGAGAACTGCTGTGTCGAGGAGCCATTTGGAAACTCTGCTGCAGTGGTATCCACCGAGACCTCTATGCTTGGTTGGTGACCTTCTTCGCTAAGAGGCAAATGTCTGCAGCTTGTAAAAGAAAAAGATGCCTCTGAATGCCTTTCCACTTTTAAAAGCTCCTCAGTGCCGGCTCAGCAGAGCAAGTGAAACCTGCTAGTGGCAGTGCTTACTGTACTTGTACTGTATGAATGTATGCAGCCATACATCTGGACAGGGAGGCACGTCCCAAGCAGGGGGCTGGGAATAATTCCTGGAGCTGCCTCTGACTTAGAGCTAGAGCTTTGACCTGACCCCAACCACTAACTATGAACTGTTTCAAAGTCAGTTCCTGTGAAAACAAGGCCAGTAACCCCTTTCTGCCTCAGTGTCCCTCTTTGTAACCCCTTTGTAAAATAAGACTTCATAACAGCTCACAAGGGATTAGGGAAGACTCATTCATTTGTATTTAAAGTACATCAGGATCCTTGGAGAAAAGTCCCTTATTAGAGCAATAATGAATAGAAACAACAATAACAATTCTGTTATCACTGTGAAATTGCAGGGATTTGGTCAATATCACTTGACTACAGCTTTGTTTGTCCTGTAGATTACAACAAAGAACAAATCATCCTCTCTTAAGTGTTTTTGAACATGGAAGATGAAAATGATATATTGCTATATTTTAAAAGAAAATTAAAACTTTAACTCTAAGGTGTGTGTAATAAAATGGCACTTTAATTCTCTAGTGTGCCATGCAGGCTTCTTCTGTTAATTTATTCTCTTCTTCTCTTTTTGTGCTTCATGTAATATTCTGAAGTTATTAATGTGGCAATATATTTGACCACAAAAACCTGCCTTCTAGTGTTGTTAAGACTGTGAATTAACTCCACAAATGGAAGGCATTTCTGACTTCAAGGAAACAGATCATGCTTGGGATACAATGATTAGCAACATGACAGATATGCAAGAACTTCTAAGGGAAGGTTTTCCCAGGTGCCTTGCCACAATGTGTGGGCTTAGGTCTCATGAGCCCATGGGACTCCAGCTGTCAGCAGCGTGTCTCTCTATGGTGCAGAGTGTGGTGCAGACACCTGTGAACACCACCACCTGAGCTGCTGCAGCTCCTGGGACACAGCTGCTCGGTGCAGCCGATTCCCCCTGAACTGCCATGCTTGGATACCTTCCTATGCCAGAGTGAGGGTGCTAGGTGCCACATTGAGGTGCCTGCAGCACACACCCCAGTGCACCGCACACCGGCCAAATTCACTTGGTAAGGTGGCACCTCAGCCCTTAAATAACTTGGATGTCACCTGTCTTAGCTGGGTAACCCAAAACCCAGCAGCAGCCAACAGAAAGGCATTCGATGGGATTGAATTCAGTTCAGTGCAATCTAGACCAAATACTCACGACTCTGCAAACGCTTCCAGGACTAAGATGTGGACCTGGAAATGCCCAATCAGTTTCATCTTGTACCTGTGAACTAAGTCATCAAAGGCTGACGGAGTGCTGCACCTTGTAGTGATTGTAACATCAAGCCCTGAAATCACCAGTGCCAGCCTAGGTTATAGGTACTTGCAAGTAACTTTCCTCATCCGACTCATTCCTTTATCCGTGTGCTTAGGCATTTGCAGGACTCATGCTGCATCAGTGGTACAGTTTGCACTGAATGCCAATTAATGGGCACAAGTTCAGTGCTCCCGATCTGTGGGGCTTTGGCAATGAATGGCAAATTCATTGGAAAAAGAAACAGTATTTTGTTAGTGGTTGCTAGGATTAATATCAGGCATGGGGAATGGGAGTAGTTAAGGAGGTCATGGACAAGCGAAACCGAGTGGTATATTCCACACATGGCATCAGGAGTTACTGAGGCCTCGACTCTGCTGTGGATGCAGCACACCCTCATGGGGTAGCCTGGAGAGGCTGTCTTGGCAGAGAGCTAAGAGGAGCAGGGTTTTCCAAGATCCTTTGCTAAAGTGTATTGCTGTGTTGGCTTTGATGTCTGTCTCTCCATGCTGGTAGGCTAGACTCATGCCTCCAAAATGTCTGCTTCGTGCTTAGCTGTCAGAAAGGCAAACAGAAGACTGGGAAAGGGATCAAGAATAGTATTGTGTCCCCAAGTAAATCCATTCTGAATACTGTCTGTGCTAATCGCTGTTACCTCAGAAAGGTCGTAAGAGTAGATTAGAGAAGGTACAGAGAGTAGAAGTGTGGAGAAGTGCAGAATATCTTCTTCCATGAGAAGAGATTAAATAAGTAGGATTCTTCAGCCTAGAAGAAAGACAACTGATAGGCTGATTTTTTTTTACCATTTCCACAACCTAGGAACTGCAGGCCACCCAATGAATGCCAGGGGAAGGATAATCCTGGCCACAGTCAGAGACAAGATATTTTTTCTGACGTTTTTGCAAGACACTGAAGAATAGGGTTTGCGTGGGGGAGAGAGTTGGGGTTTACGCTGATCACCTGGCACAAAGACTAGTTGAATGGGTGCACAATGGACCTCCCTGCATCTTTTTCTTTGGCTAACCTGCTGAGACACATCCTGACAGATGCCAGATTGCTATGAGGAAGGTTGGGCTGAACCATGGCACCTGCATCCACCTGGATTTGACGGCCTGTCCCATTGTGTGGACAGTGTAGCCCCTACAGAGGACTGCAAAAAAATCTGACTCTTTGGTAGAGGCTGCATAAATAGTTTACTAGGTAGCAGATGTCTAGCTATAGGTGGGCAGGGATTCTTGTCTTTAGTAGTATTAATCAAAGATCTTTTAACTAGCAGCATTTCTCAGAAGCCTAATTGCTAGTGGCCACTTCTCATGGCTACAGATTTTCCACCCTCTTTTCAAGCCTTGCTGGTCAGACCATCAGCTCCAGCGTTGTTGTGTGAGTGTTTACCTGATACCTGAGCTCCCTGACTCGACACAAGAAAGAGAGAGGTCTGTTGGTGTTGTCTTTGCCAGTGGCTGGGCAGAGGCAGGTTGCATTGCCCTAGCCCTTTGTTGGACTACTTCTGGAGAAGAATGAGGTATGGTAAGGGCAGATTTTTCATTTGATGAATGAAGAGTTGAACTGTAACTACTCATCCCCCTCACTGCTTCCAGGCAGAGAGCTGCTAATTGGGGCCAAGCCACTGCCACCCTCTCCTCCATCCTCCAGCCCTTGTGCTCAGCACACTGAGAGCTGAGGACATGCACTTTTTCCAGGGCTGTCAAATGAACAGTGAAAGGAAACAGACTTAAATGCTCATTTAACTGGAAAACAGCACCTGTCTTTTTAGGCGAAGGCGGTGTTTGCTTGTCACTCCTGTCAGCAGCATGGGCTCTGCCCGAAAGGCCCTTTAGGCACCTGGTTATGTAGGAGGGGGAGTTATGTTGTCGTGCTGCAACACCCGCAGCGCTGGCGGGCCATGGGGCAAGGGAAGGCAGGTTAGATGTCAGTCCTGGGGGATATCGCTGCCAGCGCTGCTCAGAACCCCTCGCTCGCACAGGGCACGCCGCCACAGCCCTGCTGTTTCACACTCTCCTAGCCACAGTAGGGGAAGGAGGGCATCGGCACAGGCAGATTTTCTCTGTGAGGTTGACTGGGTACGTATCTCTTTAGTTCATCTTTCTGGGTGAAACGCTGCTTCCTGACTGATTCTGAAGTGAAATATAACACCCTTGTCTTATGTGAACTTGTTGCTGGCGAGAGATGGCACCCTGTCTTGTTCAAATTTGCCAATGGTTTCAGTGTCCACCTTCTCGTTTTCTCTTTTTAGCCTAGTTCTAAAATCCCATTGCGTTGCAGTGGTCAAGAATGACACTTGGGTCTGGAAGCAAAAGCTTACGGCAAAGGCAGCCTGGGGTACGGTGCTTGCCCGGCACTGAGAGCACAGCAGGGCTGCTCACAGGGCTTCTCAGGCAGAGTGACAACTTAGTGCAGTTTGCTTAGGAAGGCTGAAATGAAGGGACTTAGAGGAGAACGCTTAATTCATTTAGGCGCCTTTGATCTGATCTTATAAAATCTTAATCTGCTCATATTTCCTGCTGGAAAATTCACGAGGAGTCAACAGAAATAGGATCAGAACCGCAAAGTTTAGAAGAAAAACAATGACTTTTGTTGTTTTGTTGCTGTTAGTTTTCCCTTTATTCTTTCCTTATTTTTGTAGGACTTTCCCAGTATCCCCGCTCCCTTCACATCCCCTCTTGTGTGTATTTCGCTTGTATTTCCTCGCTCTGGGGATCTCAGCCATCGCTGGGTTTCAGTCCCCTTTCTGGGGGCCAGAGTCCTGCCACCTCTCTTCAGCTGTCTCGGCACTCAGTGCCTAGGCTAAGCCGGTCAGGAAGGTTTCCTCTCTCATCCATGGGGAGGACCGTGTCCTGAGACCATGATTCTTCCTGCAGGCAGAAAGGCATTTCAAACCTCCCAGAGGTGTCTGCTATCCTCCATTGATGAGAAAGGGAGCCTAGATGGCCAGTTTAAACTTGTAAAAGGCCAGCACTGGGTGTGATAGATTCCGTCCACTGGATCTTATCTTCTTGCTCATACAGGATATTTTGTGCTAGAGCTTTTCTCTCCCTCACATCGCTGATTGTGAACCATCCATGCATTCAAATGCTGAAACAAGTGTTCTTGAGTGTCTCTGTCCCCTGAGGGTGAATTGTTGCATTCCTGCCCCCTCTCAATAATAATAATAATAATATCTTCTATTTATAGAGCTTCAAAGTTTCCCAAAGAGCCACCTTTGGGATGGAACATACCAACAGTTAGATAATGCATAGCAACCCTAGACAACAACTTAAGACAGATGAATGTATCCAGTTGAAGCTGAAGATGAGATTTCATTTGGCAGAAGATAATTGCAAAAGTTATTAATTATTGTTGTGGTTGTTTATGCAGCTCTAGACTCAAGAGCAATAGGCGCTTTCTAAATACCACCAGTAGGTAGACAAAAGCACAAAGGCATTATGATCATACCATAGTAATTTGCAGAAGGCAGAATGTGCTAATAAAAATCCTCCCTTGGAGGTTTTCCCATCTAGGACTCAGCATAAGCTGATGAGTAGTCCATAATGCTGGAAGAGGAGAGAGCTGGATTCTCCTCCTGGCTTTTCTATAGATTCCCAGTGTAACCTTGAGCATATAGTTTAGTTACTCTGAATCTAACAACACGTCTACACAGCATGTTGTAGATGTTTAACTAAAGGTGAGATCTGGAAAGCATTCCAACAGAAGTATTTGATAGGAATCTCTGTTTTGCAGTGTGATTTTATTCAAATTCACAGTCATTGCTTTTTTTTGTCTCAAGCAACAGGACCAGGTGTACATGGGACCTGGATTTATAGATCATCTTCTCTGAGTGCAAGGTTAGGTGCTTGCTTACTCTGGTACTGGCCACAGTGGAAACCCCTAATACACTTGATGACTATTATTAAAATCTCACGGACTTCACAAACTAATGTAACTCAAATAGTAAACAAAAGGACTGTGTGATTATATCTGAAGTATCCTGTGGAAACAGTGAGTCTGCAAATGATTTTTGAAGGCAACTATGAGAATTTGGTGACTATCATTTTTTACATTGATGCCAAAATAAATGGTAAAGCTGTGAAAGGTAAAAAGGAAAAGGTGAATCAGGACACTGGAATTAACCATACATCAGAGCATCTAATGTTGAACAATGTAAAAATATTGTTGTTTAAATAACGTTTAATTTTTACTCATTTCTATTTACATCACCAGTTCCTTGCTTTCTTTGTATTTTCTGTTCTTGCATTACTAACATGGAAGTTTTGTATTTGTTTCTTCAATTGTTTTCCTATAAATCTGTAGACTTTCAGAATTTGTAGAGATGATTTTTCCTGCTGAGATATTTCATACTTGTTGTGCTCAACTAGGCTGGAAAAAGACTAGTCCAAGGTCTCATTAGCATCCCTTCTGTAAGGACAGCACAAACTCTGTCTTTAAAGCAGTAAGCCAACAGAGCATGTTCCAGCCCCGGCTCATGTCTCTGGAAGGGTTTCTGTTGATGGGAGCTGGGTCAGCTGTATCCGCCAGGCTGCTTGTGCAGTCAACATCAATTTCCAAAATATCCAGCTTCCATGCATCACATGGAAATGTCTGAGGGTCTGTTGTCCTTCGGCAGGGCTAGAATATTGAAATCAATGGGACTTGTAATCCCAAATGACATGGACACTGTTGAAAGTGTCATCAGTGGAGACATCAAACCTTGCCTCCTGGTTCAGGCCTGCCTGCATACACAGTCATTTTCTTAATGGATTTCAGATACACCTTGGATTTGGGAATTACTGCTGTCTTTTGAAACAGCAATACTTTCTGTCACTAACGAAAAGATTGCAATAAAAATGCACTTTGATCTTGCAGTGCTTAAATGCTTCAGTCTGCGCTCTACATTGTATGTAAACACTTCTGCTGAAATCACTGACAATATCTGTATGAGTGACGTTATGGATTTGCTTAGAGCCCTGGCTCTGCAAACATGTCTAGTTTTGTTCCTAAGAGAAGGGCCCCTGATCTCTGCAGGAAGCTAATTAATCACATACATGTTTGCAGGATTAGAATTTTCATCAGTAATAATTTTATTATTTGTTCTATGTTTATCTTTTTGCCTAAAATGCCTGTGTAAAGTTTAAAGGAAATCAGTTGTGACGTTTTTGTAAAAGACAATATTTATCTCTTTATTCCCATTATATTTTTCTTCAAATATTTGACAGCATAAATTTTCTAATGAGTTTTGCAGACTACAAACCTTTAAAAAGTGCCTGAAGTCAGTGGTTTATATGATCATAATTCAAACCACATGCCCTTTCCTTAATGGAATGAGATTAAAGAAGAATTCTTTTGTTTGCTTTTGTCAGTTTATTAATACCAGCCACTTCAGTACATTTGGTACAGTGAATTTCAGTCCCAGGAATCACTTTACTGCTAAGAATAGGCTCTGATTACCTGGGACTCATCTGGTTAATCCTCATTAAGGGGTTGTGACATAGTTTTTAGGCCTGGGGGATTACTAGGGGGTTCTCTGATGCTGTCTTCCTGTCTACTCCACATATCTCACTGACCCTATTCTCCAAGTTCAGCTACAGGAGAAGGATGAACATCCATCCCTAGTTTCCCAGTCCACCCAATTGCCTAGGCAGATTGTGCCAAGGACCTTGCAGCCAGGTCCTGGGCTGTGTCAACCAGCCCAGGTGTACTGCAGGCGGAGGAGCTGGGACTGATTTCTGCAGCGAATCTGCACAACTGAGCTCTGTTTCTGATTGCCGCATTTCTGTTCTCTCACTTTTCTGCAGCGGTTGCTTTCCGTTCCTCATTTGGCTCCTTTCTTCTCAGTCATTATTTAGCACTGTTCTACAGAGGAGCACATTCGCTATCTTTCAGACCAGGTTTTTAGCTGTTCTTGGCCTTTCTGTGTTTGCGTGAATTCCTCCCACTAACACCGATAATCTCACTGCCTCACCATCTGTTGGTTTGTTAATCTTTCATTCCTGACTTTCAGCAAAACCTTGAACAATTACACATTGGCTTTTTCTGAAAGACTGGGCATAAACTTCTAGTTGTCTCTCTAGTGCTTCCTGTTTTATTGAATGCCAATTTTAGATTACTTACTCTTCTTAAACGTGACTTAAAGTCATACCATTTTAGAAATACAGTATTATAATTCCTCGGATTACTGGAATGGGAAAAAGGCAGAAAGCTATGTTGCTTTTTGCAGTTAACTGGTGTGCTCTGATCTGCTGGTGGACTGGAAACAGGTTAGGCAATTGTGTTTGCTGTGGCTTGCATACTAGTGGTGCCCATTTTTCTGCCAAGATATGCAAAACTGGAATATTTTTCAAAACCTTTTGTGGTTTCCAATACCCCTTTTCTGGGAAGGGTTTTGAGCTAGGAAGAGAGTTGGTTTGAGAAGGAGGAAGTGCAAATTTAAATTCCTTCCCTGTCTGGTTCACATCTGAAACCTCTCTCCTAAGCCAAGCTGGCCTTCCCCTCACTGCCCACTAGTGCTCCAGCACAAAACTGTGCAGGTAGACATTTTGCTCCCCAGTATTTTCTGAACACATTCTGCAGTGCTATGAGTTTTGAGATAATGCATATATGTTTTGAAACTTCAGTGACTGATGAGGAATAAAATTCTTATATTTTCTTCTGCTGTGCTTCACTGTTTCCTCTTCCTGGCCCACAGCAAGTATATTCTGCAAACCACAAAATGTTTCTGCAAACCACACCCATGTAATTCAGGCAAACTCATTAGCCTGTAACAAGTTTTAATGTTTCATCTTTTCTCTCTTCACCCCTCCCCACCCGGAGATAAGCCTGCATTTGAACCGTTACCTCTGCAGTACCAGCTGTACTGCAGCATAGCACAATTTCCTCTTGTAAAACATTGGTATCCCCCAGCATCTGGGGGGAGTCAGCCCTGCAAATACTGCCCAAAACCCATCTCTCAGTTGCAAAGGAACCTGGCACAGGACAGGGCCAGTGGTTCTGTGGAAACATCCATGGAAATTCATCGAACGTGTTGTGTAAAACGCAAAGCATTGCATGAAATCGGGATGGGGGTGTGGGGAGCTGGAACGAAAATCATGCTGGCTAGTTCACTTTGTCTGTGGTGGGGTGATACAGTGCGAAGGACTCTGAGAGCAGCCATGTGACACCTCTGGGTTCACTAGACTTCTAGCTGCTTGGGCTCTCATATGATCCCCTAAAAATAGCACCTTATGTTTCCCATCGTTGCTGTCCAGCTATTTTAATTAACCTGTGGTCTCTGGTTTTTGCTTTGTGATTTGAAAATAGGAAATATTTACACTAGGCCAGTAAGTCCACATTCCTCCAACCTCTTTTCTTAAATTAGATGGATTATAGCTATGTTTATAAAATATCTAATGCCTTTGTCCTAATATGTCTAAACGTCACTGGCTTCAACATAATGTTTTTAGAGAGAACTATTTTTTAGATCACTCAGACTATTTACAGGCATTTTTTCCCTCATCTGACCTGTCACAAGTGTGCTCATTTCTTGACCTTTAGTTGAAAGACTGATTCATCGCCTGTCATGGAACAGGCTGAACCTCCCCTGCAAATTGCAATGTGCTGTCAGTTCCTGCCGATTTCACTGACGATTCCTGATGACTTGGAAGGAAAAGATTTCCAACGTAAATTGGTGCTCAGTGGGCAGATAGGTACCTAACACGGTTTTCGGCTATTTTCGATAGTGCTGTCTCTTTGAAAGTTTGTCCTGTAGAACAGTGCTTTGCAGGATTAAAACTTTACTTGCAGAATAATTTAGCCATCTTCTGGTGTTTAGCATTTCCTGTAGTAAGTTTCTTTTCTGCCACATCTGTCTTCTGCTCTTGGCAGAGTGTCTAATAGTGAAACAGTTATACAAAAGCATCTTTTTGGGACTCTGCAGAAATGATCAATGTATGTGAAGTGGCTGTCTTACTGGCAAAAGCACGACTTTGCTCCTGACTGAAGAGTCAGTCTGATTTGTGGGAAATAAGTAGGATGTGGTTGTGACTGACATCCTTGCCAAAACTGTCACTGAAGCTGTGCCTTTAGAGTCCTTCCAGCCTACGTTCTGTCCCTAAAAGCCATAAGAGGGCTGCTGAGCCCCAGTCTGGTGTGACGGCCGGGCACTTCCCAGAGTTTTAGGATGAGTGTTCGGGGCTGGAATCCAGACAAGTCGTCTCTGAGTCAGCTGAGTGTGGGTGATATTGATGGGGCATCAGCAGGGAGAGCAGATCAGGCTGTAGAAATTCTTTTAAAATTTAATTTAAGGTCATATCCACAGAGCTAAAAAGATGGACAAAAAGATGGTGGAAGCAATGTCTGCCAGCGATCACAAATGCAGTCAAAGCTGAAATGTAGCAAAGTTTGTTGGTTTCATGAGAAATCTGATTTCAGAGAAGAACCATAGCATTTTGTTTGTTGGAAAACAATATATTTTACTACTTTCTGAGGGCAGGATGAAAATAATTTTGATATTGTATTATATTAAACACCATATTATAAAATTCTGAAAGGTGAAATCAAGGAAATATTTCTTTTTGCTTGAACCATGCTGAAATTTCTTCCAGAGCTTCCTTTTGCAGCGGATTTTTACTTTGCCAGGCTTCATTCAAAGCTGCAATAAGGACAAATATAGAAAGCTTCAAGGTCTTAAAAAATTAAAATTTCTCTCCTTGTTGGAGCTCTAGGAGTCCCTGGAGTTGGGACCAATAAACTCCAGCTACTGGCAAGGTTTGAGCCCTAAGGAGCAGCCCTGGAGAGAGGCTGTGGATGGGTCCTGCACCTGTCTCATTGCACAAATTCTGCACAAGGGTTGGATAAGCAGTCCTTCCAGCAAGGTGGAGAAATGGCCCCAAGGGAAGAGGCCGCAGGACTGCTACTGGTGCTCAGGTGCTGGGGACCCTTCTGTCCTCACCTACATCTGCCCAGCTGAGTTTGTCAGGACAGAAGCTGGTTCAAACCTGGATGTGTATTGAGGCTGGACCCAGAAGAAGATACAGGCAGAGGAACATGACAGAGATCTACTTGTCATTTTCCCTGATACCAGGTGCAGCACAGCCTGTGTTGGCTAACAGGAGGTGCTGAGCAAAAAATGCAGCCTTGATCTCGTTCCCCTTTGGGTGAGAAAATACCTATTGCAATATTGACACATCTTCCTTCCTCGGGACCCTCAGGTCTCTGCTGCCTCCTGGAGTCAGGGAAGGAGGGTAGGTCTGACCAGAGCTTTTGCACAAAATTCAGCTGCAGGAGGAAGCAGTGATGCTTTCGCATTTAGTAAAATATACAGATGCTTGGGCAAGTCCAATGCCTCCTACAGGAGAATGCAAAACTGGAGACCTCAACTAATTTTCAGGCATTCTCTCTCCTCCAGCAAGCTGTGAAATGCAGAGATTGCAAGAGGAGGAACAAGTGGAGCACCCCCTCCCCAGAAACTGGGAGCATTTCCATCATCAGGGGAGGTGTGCATTCAGATCAGCTTGAGCATGGAAGGAAGGGCTTTGGGTCCAGGCTGCTGACATGCTGCAAAAATGGGACAGAATGGGCAGCCACCTCCCCACCCAGACAGGTCTCATGGAGGTGGAGCCCTCTTGCTGGAAAACAAGCTAGGGGGGCTTGGGCTGTCTCAAGGAGGCAGGTGGAGCAGCATCTGGTTTGCACCATGACTCGTTGCTCAGCACTGCTGCTGCACTCCTGGGCACATCCAGGAGCCGACATGCAGGTGCTAGAAACACCCCCAGAGAAATGCAGGCCTTCCAAGACTTCAGGTGGGGCACAGCAATATCTACCTGCAAGTGTGGGGATCAACATGCAGAGCAGACAAAGGGGTTGTCCTGCTGTGGGACATGTTCTAGTCCTCGGTTCACTGCTTTTGTTCAGCTGATACAACCATGGGGCTGGCTGTCCAGCCAATGCTCTGCACTCATCTGTCCAGTGCCCAGAGATCAAGTTATTGCACTGACTGTGGTAACAGTCAACAAATCATTCAGTCTGTGGCTGCCAGGTAAGAACTGAACCTGCATTGCTCTGCTGGACAAAAAGTGCTGTAAACAAACAACTGAAAACTCAATATAGTCATATTGCTCTCATGGGTTATTAAATAGGCCCCTTGCTTGTTAATGCCAAGAGAATTATAAACCATCTACTTTCTACAACCAAAGCAGCTTGATGCTTGCATTTTCCTAGTCTAGGGTGGCATGTTTTCATTTCTGTTTATAATCAGTTCCACTTTTTGGTTTCCATGTACCAGGGACTTTTTGCATGTGATTGGTCCATTGACCCCTCGGGGTCTGCATACTGCTTCTCTGGGATTTGCAGCTAAGGTAACAAAGGAAAAAACTGTCTCTCTCAGTAGGGCAGAACACCATTTATTTCCCTGGAGAAAGTGTTAAGGGATGGGATACAAGTCAGAAAAGGCTTAAAACTACTGCTCTTGCATAAGGCTCTCATGTCTGTATTCTCAGCCTTGCCAAGCATACAAAGTTTTGTGTGTGTGTGAAAGATGGAGTTCATTATATATACACACATACACTAATTTGCCATTAACATATTTGTGTAAATTGCATACTCTTTTCATATAAATTCAGAATTTCAGTCCAAATTGCTGTCTACAAAAGTTCAGTGTGATCTGTTATTGCTCTGCACTCACTGAAAGGAAGCAGCAGGAATTTTTGCTTTTTAACTTTCCTGGGAGCAGGATAACAACATCTAAGTGCCACTGGGTTGTGTTTGCTGTGTGTTATTCAGTAATTTTCCCCAGAAGTGGTTTTATTTTAATGACAGGCCATCTGATGCCAGAGTCTCATTTGAGCACTGAATTTGCAAATATAGGTATTTATTATCATCATATTTTAACAAGCATAATGTCTATCCCAAGATCTGAGTCCTTTCAAAGCTGGAGTCTGTAAAGCCCATTCATCATGATGAATAGTGTTAACCCCAGCTGCTTTCATGTGAGAGGCCTGTTTTGGATTTTCCAAGCAATCAGCCACCCTTCCTGCACTAGCAATTACAATTTCCATAGGGGTCTTTCTAGTTGCAATTCAGCCTCTAAGCAGTTCACAAGTTCATGGGCTTACAGAAAGCAGGGCTATACCTGCCTCTCTTCATAGACAGCAGGGATGGGTTTATTTTTAGCACAAGTATTCCAGAAATACATTCCACCCCTCTTTAGAAATGTGTGGGAGAGACAGACACACATATACAGACAGTTTTGCCGACATTGCTGTCAGTGGGTGCCTGAAAACTACTTTTCTACTGTCTGTTTTCATCCCAAACCTTTTTTTTTTTTTTTTTGCAGTGTGTGCCACTTCTCTCCGCTATCTGGGTTCGTAGGTACCATGACTCAAGCATGCACGAAATCTTTGTGCATAGGTGCTCTGATGGGTGCAGGGGGTGGGTAGCGGTTGGAAGTGTGTAGTTTGGGGCCAGAACTTAGCTGAAGTGCCCTGATGTTTGGCAAGACCAGCATTCAGTTTGGGGTGATTTAGGAGAAGCACTTGCACACCAAAAGCCCAGACCAGGAGTCTAAGCAAGTGAGCTTTGCAAAATCTTCCTGCTGGGATCTGAGGTGAGTGACATTCCCCTCCCAGGTGGGGAATTCAAAGCTGAAGGTTGCTTTGCAGAAGGCAGGTCATTGTCCCTCCAAGGACAGGTAAGGTTAGGCTGCTCTTGGATTGCAGGGAGGATTAGTTCATACACGCCTCCCAGTGCTTGAAGATTCTCAGGCAGCAGACACCGCATGGCTGTTGCCTTGCTCATGCTGTAGCAATGTAATTAGCAGCTCTTTTTAAAATGCAAATGAGCACTGAGCTCACTTGGAACCCTGCTCTGCCATGGAAGCAGGAGTTGGGCTGTAATTGCAGGAGATTCTGCTCTTCATTTTGTTGCAGGCTGTGGCTCAAGTCCAGCGTGATGCTGAGCCCTGAGAGACTTCAGTAAGGAGCTCTGTGCACTCAGTGTGGCACAGGGTGCAATCCATTGTTTATATCTGCAGTACAAAAACTTAGCTTGTTGACTTCATGGCATATTTCCCCTGTTATTCAACATCCTATTGCAGTTCGCCAAATGAAACCCAATGCTGACATGTGCCTCCCAGGAGGGTGACTGGTCTTGTTTGCTTTGGAAGGACAGTGGAATGGGGTCCTTACTCCAAGAACGCTGGATACATTTGTCCAGCCTTGATGATGAAATGAGCTATTTATGAAAAAGCACCAGTAGGGCAGTAATGTGTTACTCATGTGCATACTTCTTACACCGTATTTTTAATGGTGACCTTAAACCTTTTGACTCCCACCTGTAGATACAAAAATGCAGTGCTTTAAGGTTTGAATCACTGGCAGCGGCAAGCCAATCGCACAGCATTACTTTCTGTATTAGTTATCTCTGAAGCATTACCAATGGCAAATCTGAATGTAAAAATAGCTGATGACTGTTTGTTTCATCTGTCTGTTACTTGACACCGCATGGTTATTCCAATACGTATGTTTGCCTCTTCCCCACCATGATCTCCATTTGGTTTCCCTTGCCTGATAACTATTTAAATACATTTTACTAACTTTGGATTCCTTGCTCACTTCACTTCACCTGGCTGGGCAGGTCTGCGAGGGCTCAAGGGTTAGCTCCTCCACTTTTATTCTTTTATTTAATTTTCAGTGGTTGTTTCTATTAAGATAACCATGTTCAGAAGGAGAGTCCGAAACACATAAATAATGGGAAGTGCTAATAGTAAGCAGGCTGTTGTAAAATGTGCTGGGACTTTGACTTAAGGGAAGAAAGCACAGCCCTGCACTGTCCCTGATCAGGAAGCTGGAGCACAGAAGGTAAGGGGGGAGCATATGGGTGTTTTTAAAGCAGGGAACTGGTGAAGAATGGTGGCGTCTGAGCATGTGAATGTGTGTGCATTCAAGGATCAGTTGTGTAATTGATCAGATAAGAGAAATAAAACAGCATTTATAACTTTTTTTCAGTGATTAGAGGTGGAAAGTCCTTTCATTTTGTCCAGCATTTTCTGCTCGGAAAAATGCAGGATTGTCTCTGAAAGTCTGTGTGTGGAAAGAGACATACATATAGATTTGTATGCAGTGATTACTGTTTATGAGACATATAATTATTTGGTAAAGGGGTATGATCTTTTTAAAAGACCACTAAGTTGCTATGAAGCTCCATTTAATTGTCCTGTGCCTTGTGCTGTAAGCAACTTCAAGCAAATATACATTGATTTTATTTTCCAGATGATTACTGCCTACAGATAAGATACTCCTAAAAACTTTAGTGATTTGTGTAGGGGGTTGAAGGCATTTTTATTTCTCTTTTTGGGACAATAGGAAGAGAATAATTTAAATATTTTATAGAGACCATTTAGTATGCTACATAGCCTGAAAAAGAAAAATAGTTCAAATACCTAGGCAGTGGTAAGAGGCCACTATAAATGACTGTGACTATGACTTGTATCCAATTTTAATCACTGGAAAATTTCTTAAATGGCATAAGCTTTTCTGAGTCCAGTTGTTGCAGAACTTCTTAATCTGCCATCCCAGGGAACTGCATTTTATTAGCTTAGTTGCAGAACTCAGCAGCAAAATAAGAACAGAAATAATTAAAATAAAGCTTGAGAAGCCAAACTGCTTATGCTTTTTTAAACGGCCTATGAACAGGCAATCCAATTAAATCTGAATAGGGAAAAGTTTTCCAGCAGCAGGCCAAAGCGACTGGTTCACACTGACTTTGTACAGTATCAGCTAGAGGGTTCCTCACCAGCCCTCTGCTATTGCTGGGAGGGAGGCTGGGGAGAAGGAAAAGTGAGAAGAAATAAGAAGGAGAAACAAGCTTTCTGGACAGAATGAAAGTCCATGGCTCTTTTTCTTCACTTTTTCAAGGAATTGAGCATGTAAAAAGCAAATGCCCTCAGTTAAATGCTTGAAGGATAAGGCCTGTGGAAAATACTAACAAATAAATGATTCCCAGTATATCGGAGCCCCAAAACAACTAAATTTCTCCATCCTTCCACACTTGTCACTAGGAAGGTATTTACATACATATTCACAACTTAGTTACCAAAACAGTTGTAACAGGCACTCACCAGTGAACTTGAAGGCTGTAGTGGGGTGGAGGTACGCAGGTACAATTGCATCCCTGCACCGCAAACCAAAAGCATGCGGAAATTTCACTCTGTAGCCTCTTATTCCTACCTGCTTCTCTGAAATGTTTGTCTTGTCTGTGCTTGCGTTACTAAAGCTGTGCAAAAGCCCATGAAAATGTAAATCCCTCCAAGACCAGGGAAAAAGCCAACTAACCCAATGAGCCAGGTTGGGAGAAAATACCACACATCTGTATCAGTCTTTCCTTTCTTTAGTCTAGCTGAGTTTACACACACAGAAAGTTGCTGGCAGAGGCAAATTCTGCAAGTGGTTTTTAGCTGCAGGCTTCTCTGTGCTGTCTTGCCTGCTGCCGAGGAGCCAGGTCACACAGAGTTTTGTCTACTATAAGTGAGTGGGTTAGTCCATTGCTTTTAGAGTTAGCGTGCATTGCTTGAGGTAGTTTCACATTTGGGGACAAGAGGTCTGTGAGCCAGCTGACAGGTGAGTGGGGAAAGGGAACATAGTGGGAGCTGCATGTGTGCACTGAACTTTACCCCTGAGAAAAGGTTGACACTCTTCAATCAAGCCTTCGTATGGTTTTGGGTGGGTGAGTGATTGCTTATACATACATATCTAAAGGTAGATATACATTTGCATGTGTGTATTAAGCTTGATGTTTTGTGACTATGTTGCTGCTTGCCAGGTTTTATGGCTTTCAAGTGTGTATGGTCAGAGAGACTGCCACCGAGACCCCTGTCCCTTAGTAACTCCAGAGAAACTGAGGCAGCATTGAAGCCATAAGAGGACAACCCTTCCCCAGAAGCAAGGTTTCGCTCTCTCTTGGGTTCCCCTGCCAAATGATCCTCTTTGGACAGCTATAGAAAGCAGATATTTAATTATAGTCCTAGGTTTCTTTATCATCCATCTCCTGTGCTTGCAAATAATGATATACAAGAAGGCATTAGCTAGTAATGATTAATCTAAATCACCTAGTAACAGTCAGACCAACCTTCTTATGAGCCAAGCAGGTCAAATAGTGATGCATCTTTATTCTCCGTCTCTCACATAGCTACATCCCAGTAGTTTCAGGGATGCTTTCCCTGTTACTTACACACTATGTCTGAGGCTGTTTTGGGAACCATGATAGGGCTATGACAGTCAGGTACATGAAGGCCACCTAACTCATACTTTCCACTTGGAAAAGGTAGAGATGAAAATCCCTGCAATTTTTGAAAAGGTCTCTAAAAGAGATGCGTGTGGTTAACATTTGGCTACACCTTAACATGCAGAGTCAGCAAACAGCAGTATCTGGGAGTTTACAGCTACTGCAGATCCTCAGTCTCAGATGTGCCTCTATCACCTTTACCTGGATCAGACATAACCTGTCGTATCTTAAGGTCAGCTTGGCTTGCCTGTCAGCTTCATTATAGACCCTTGTACAATCCTGCACACTTCTGATGGCTTCTGCTCTGTTGAGATGTATTTCAGGTGTGTCCCTGTCCCCATCCTTTGCATGTTTCAAAGCACAGGGCTCCATTGTGCAGAAATTGGAGTAAGTGCCCAGGACTGTCCGGGATGTTAGTGCAGAAGCAGCAGTATGTTCAGAGGGAACCAAACCCTGCAAGCTGCATCCAGGATTTGTGCTGGGGCAGTGGGGCAGCATTCCTGATTGTGATATTGTTGTTCACTGACACTCATTGTTTTGACTGATCTGCTTTGAAGTAGTGACATTAGGACTTAGTCTGTTTCTCAAAAATTGATAAATGATTCTTTGAGCTACAGGAGTTGTGACAAGGCCTGTTAATTGAATGAAGCCATAGACAAGTAGGTAGAATTGCCACTCAGGGTGTGGGGGAGAACTGAGGAGAAAGGTTGGGGAAGAAGTGGCTGGTGACAGCACTGGGCTGTGTGTGATGCTATTGCCTGCCTGCAGGTTTATTTAGAGGGTCTGGGGGGGTCTGGAAAAGCACTGTAATGACAGCATCACTGAGGTTGCTGAGGGACTGACTCATCCAGCATCACTGGGGTCTCTATTAGGGAATAAGTGTAGATTCTGCTTAAAACTCTTGTTATTTTCCTTTCTGTCTTTTGCATATATCCTTTACAGAATAATCACAAAAAAAATGTCTTAGCAAGTGCGTTAACTGTAAAAGAATGAGGAGGTGTCTTGGGGACACACCATTAAATCATAACAATGAATCAATCTCTGAATAGGAAGAAGGAGTCTTCATTTCCCAGGAAAAAAAAAAAAGAACCCCGTTGCACAGTGAAGAGGGAACTGGAAGGAGCTTCCATCTTGCTCAGGACGAGACCACTGGCCAGCTTTTGCTCCTCAAAAGGAGGAAAATAGTGTGACCTCCAGAGATAACCCTTGGGGGCAAGGGTGGATGGCCTCTCCCCTGCCCTCTCAAAGTCCTTCCATAGGTGGATAGCTAGCTGTCCCATGGCCATCTTTCAGATAGCAGGCAGGCAGGAATAGGGCAAGCTTTTGTCCTTCAACTGGAATGGTTCTGTTATCATCACAAATGGTTGAGGAGCAGTTTGTCATTGGAGGAAAGATGTTATGTGAATGGATGGTTGTGTGCTTGAGTCATATGCTCTGGCATGTATATAAGTGTGTATTATTTCCTTCCCTGCCACACTGCTTGCTCAAGAACTGAGCTCTCTTGACTGCACTTGAAAGCTATAGCAAGGTGTAAGTAAGAAATAGCTCTATTCCTGCAGCCTGAGCCAGAAAACCTTGAAAACCAAAGCTTCCACCTTCTCTTGCCCCCTCTGGTACATATACCGATTTGTCTTTGGTAATATAAAACAGCTATTTCAGGATATTGCATGTCCCTAAATCCCATGGAACTCAGTGGGTGATAAAACCACTTAGAACTTGAAGCAATTTGGAACCTAGCACCTACAAATGGCTTGAATTGTTTTCTTTATAGAAACCAGATTCAGCAAAATCCTTGTCTAAACCCTGGAAATATCCAAAAGCTATAAAGGAAAGGAGCAGGTAAGACTACCAGTAAAAGAATAATATTTGTTTTCTGCAAGCCTGTTATTTCCTGAGACTGTATCCTGTGTGAGTGGGTATGGGTCAGACTCTCCTTGTCCAGAAGCTTAAATGGTCTAAGTGTCAACTTGACAGTGCA
Organism: Fregata magnificens; assembly: GCA_013389945.1. Classification (NCBI taxonomy): domain Eukaryota; kingdom Metazoa; phylum Chordata; class Aves; order Suliformes; family Fregatidae; genus Fregata; species Fregata magnificens. The sequence goes on along the minus strand of WAAD01038304.1, from coordinate 89,860 downwards.
GATGGTATCGGTGTGCTGGGGCTGATGAGGAGGGCAGTGTAAGTGGGGGATGGTTTCAGATTCCCCAGCCTGGAAAGAGAAGTGAGGCATGGCTGGTTGCTAGCTGCAGATTTCTTTGTGTACGTCACAGAGGAGAATACACCTGCTTCCCTCTTGTGTTTAGCATACTTGCTGGTATCATTACAATTTTCCCATGACAGGGGCTGGGACTGTCTGGCATGCTCCTTTACAAGGCATCCAGACCATTACATTTGTTTTCTTGTCCGTGTGTTTTTCTTCCCTTCCCTTCTTGTCATCTCCTGTCTCTAGCCACTGCGATGCTGTGGTGCTCTACAACTTTCCCTCTGCTGTGGGAAAACCTCCTTTCTTCCACTCAGGAAGTGAAAACTCAGAAGCTTTCATCCTCTAAGCCTTGCCTGAGACTAAATGAAAGGAGATGAACACCTGCCTCATCAGCCAAAATCCTGTCAGTGCTCAGTGGAGGGGCTGTACCAATGCAATGTCAGTTTTCACCTTGAACTACTCAGGAAGGCTTGAGTCTTCATGATCTCAAAGAGAGATATAGGTATCAATAACCTGAGGTGGAGCTGAGATCTTTGCAGTAAGTCAGTCACCTGCAAATCTGTATGGATTTCACTATACAATATAATGCCAAGCTACAGCACCACACTCAGTTAAAGGTTGTTTTTTTTTCAGAGGCTCATGGTAAAGTACCATGCCCTATGAAGGCCAGTGGGAATGCACGTTTTTGCCTTAATTGACAAAGGTTAAGCTCTTCTTGTGTGATTCAGAAAACATAGATTTGATTCCCTACCCTGCCACAGATGCCCTGTTTGATCTTGGCCAAATCAGTCAGTTGAAGCTGGGCCTTAGCTGCTGATCTGTAAATGAGACAGAAATCCTGCTTGCAGCGGGAGAGTTTATAAGGATAAATAGCCACGGGTGTTCATGTACCATATTACTGGGGAGCTGTATAAATATCTCAGTGTATAATGACTGACCTAGTTACAGACAGTGGCCTTTTCCAGTTGGACATTTAATGCCAAGAAGTGCACTGTTTGGGTTCAGTTGCTTAAATGTCACTTGTCTGTGCTGACTTCAGGTCGCAGGAGGAGCACCATCCCTTTGCCTTGTGATTCTCGTAGACATGTGCAGTTTGTCAAGTGCTGCACCTACCCTTTGCCTGTGTTAGTCATGTGCTCTATGCCTTTGACTTCCTCCATCACTTCTGCATGTTACTGACTCTTCAAAGGCAGTGGATAGGGCTCAGGTAATGGAAGGAGTGAACAGGAGTTGCAAGAAAGCTTCAGTCCAGATACAACCCATTCTGAGAGACATCTCCTTCTTCCAGACTTGACAGGCCTCTTGGCAGGATGGGGCATTTGGAGGACATTGGGAAAGGCAGTCCTGAGACCAGCTGGAAATAACTGTTGGGTCTTTGCCATTGAACCAGAAAGGGAAAGGTAGAGAGACTTGCCATGATTCTCCATAGCTGTCACAAGCCGTCTCTGTTCCTCCCATTTTTCTTCACATGAGGTCTTCATCTCCCAGTGCTTGAAGCTTTGTGGTCTGAGCCAAAGAGGTAAGCATTCCAGTGGGGCCTGGCAGAGGTTCACGTCCTTTGGGGAAAGGACACAGAGCAGGATACATAACACAAGGTCATTAGCTAAGTACACTTCCTCCTTGCATTCATGCTTCCATCAGGTTGCACTGACCTTCCTTGAGCTGTGAGTCTGATGAGTCCCCGGTTCCAGCTCCCATGGCAACAGATGCACTAGCTTCAGTAGAGCTCACTGGGAGAAAAAGACTTCAGCTGTCTTTTCTTCAGAAAAAACTGGTTTGATTAAACAAATAAAATCACAATCATATTCATTTTAATGACATTTCCCCTAGAAAGATAATTGGAAATTATTTTTTTGATCATTTGGAATATTTACTTAGGGAAATTTCAAAACAAGATCACACTCTCTGTTGCAATACCATCAGAGTATTGTTTGACGTAGAAAATAAAATGAGAAGTTTCAGTTAATGTTAAATAGCATACACCTCTGACTTAAGAACAGTAATAATATACTATTTTAACTATTATGGTATATAGTACATGTTAATTCTCATGGCCTATAGTGTAAAAATAGTGAAATATTCTGAAATGAAAAGGTATTTTTTAAAAATTCTGAATGAAATTTTGAAATTTATAATTTATTTTCTCTTCAGAATCTTTATTCCATAAAAACAATCTAAATGAGAACATCCTCCCGTCACACACACACACACACGTAAACACATTTCCAAAAGATTATAGCGTCCATAGGATGGCAATTCAGATTGCCAGCCAGCTCTGCTGGTCCAGTTTGGGACTCCACAACATCTACCACACCACTCTGAGGTCTAGATATTCTGGTGAGTATTGCAGAAAAGAGCAAAATTACTTTATCCCAAATGCACTGCTATTGTCAGTGGTGAGTGATACAGGTTAGAAAATCAGAATTGTCCAGAGGACGTGATTTGGTGGCATAGCAACATGGTATCGGTTCCAAATCCCTTTCGTTAGCATGTTGGTCTGAATGCCACATGGGGGTGAGGTTTGGCTCTTCAGAGATGTTGGATTTCACTTTACTGTGGTTACAGTTACTTATGTAGCCTTCTGGATAGCGCACCAGTGTCGGCTTAGGAAGTAGATGTATTTGAGTCACCAATTCTGTTCTCAGTTATTCTACTGACGTCAGTAAAATGACTCTAGATTTATACCAGTGTAACTGAGAACAGAAGTTGGCCCAAAGTCAAGAACAGTCTCTCCTCTTCTCTGGCCCAGGACGAGCTGTTCGAGACACAATTGCTGGGCCAAATCCTCAACGGGAATGGACCCCAGTCTACACTGGTTTGGTCGAGACACATTGTTCCTTCACCTTGTTTCCCAGAGCAGTGATCAAAGGTCTGATGTTGGAATAGCTGAGGTCACCTTGTTCTATGCTAGTCATTTCTGTCAGTGTTTGAGATCTTCACCCTAAGCTGGACTGACCTAGTTCTCCACCCTCCATCACCTGGAGCAGGTATTTGTACTTGAGCAAATTCCCTTCCCCCAAGCAGGAGAATTCACTTTGGCTGCCTTTTATGACCGCAAAGCATAGATGAAAGTGATCTTGTTGGATGAGGGAAATGGAGGCTTGTGCTAATAGCTCTCACCTTATGACCATCTTAATCCAGAAATTGCGTTACTTGACAGTTTGGGGCAATGTGGCTGGAGCACCACTGTCTCTCTTGCTGGGCAGCTCCCCTCCTTGGTGAGTGTGTTGTGATCCTCCCCCTGGTCCCTGTGCCCCAAGGGCTGCTCAGAGAGGCAGTGTGCCTGGAGCTGCCCAGGCAGCAGGGCAGGTCAGAGGGAGCATTTGGCTCAATGCAGCCCAATATGACTAGCCCACACATTCTTGGCAGTCCAAGCAGCCCAGCACAAGGGATGCTTAGGTATTCTATACCAGACTACAGGGGTCTTTCCTTTCTCCTGGACATCCTTCTGGCTCCTTGTCTCTGGCAGGGACTCACAGGGTGACCTTTAACTCCCTGACACCTTTCTGTCTTTTTTCCTAAACGCAAAATGAAGACAGTGGTACTGCGATCATTGACTGACAGCAGCACACTCAATAGCCATTCATGTACTGATCGCTGCTACCACACAGGGCTTTCTGACGATACCCAGGACAGCTCACAGAACCAGCCCTGCTTGGGCTAGCAAGGAGCTACCATCGGTTGAGAGCATTGTCTCAGCCTGATGACGCATAGCTGAACAGGCCTGTTTCCATCCAGTCCTCGCATCTGATTATGAGCTCCTGTGGGTGCCATGAACAAACATGCACCTATGCAAAAAAGTCATCAATTCATTAGGGATTCTCCTATTTCCCACGGTAAGAAGCACTAACTATTTGTCATGACGAGCCCCTGGAAGCCCAAAGCAGCAGTAGCAGCATGTGTGTGAGTAGAGCAAGCTGCTGAATAAACCTCAGCCAGCAGTCACCACCGTGCTCTGAGTTTTGGGCTGAAACTGTGGATAGATGCCATACAGAGAGTACCACATGAAGAAACCAGCTCACAAAGATTTAAAAAAAATAAACCTTCCCTCCCTCTTCCTTCTTTTCCCATCGTCAAGGGGAATGCAGTGCTGCTGACTTCAGACTGCTATGCAACTCCCAAGGGCGCTGCCAAAATGCCACCGCAATGTCTCATGGCACAACATTTCAGCCAAATACCAGCCCAAAGTGGGTGGGGGAACCAACCGGCGCTTTATATATTGCAGCAGCAGTGATGTCACACGCTCCAGCCAAGTTTGCTGGTTTGCCCAGCTCCTGTCTAGTGAAAAAAGTTGACATTCAGTCTGTGCCAGGCCAGGAATAGTCTCTGTAATTTAACCTCCCCATCACAACTTGCTAGGCACTTAAGAGAGCCACTGAAAAAAGCCTCCTATTTAAAAGGGAGGGGAGGTTGGTTTCTGATTAAGCTCCTTGAAATCTGTACATTCATGCAAGCTTTTTCAGTAGCTCGTATCAGATGATGCCTACCGCAAACACCTCACATGTTTCTCAGCATTTCCCAAGCAGTTCCAAATGCCCACCATTGCTTTCCTCTGTCTTGAAAATAGCCTAAATTCACACATCCTTAAATGTTTTAACTAGCTGAATCCTGACCTAAGCTCAAACACTGCACCTTGCTTGCTGGCTGCCATGTTTGTCCAAAAAAGTAAAGAAATGGGACTTTACCAGGTTATTAAACCAGCCATGAACAGCTTCTTTGCCCAAAGTTCAGAAGTTGCCATTGTACCTATACAAGGGATAGCCAGGTCAGTAGAGTCCTGCTGTTTCAATCCAGTCCTGGTAGTGTTATGCACCTTGAACGTTTTCCAGTTTGAAATATTACACTGCCCAAGTACTAGTACTATGGCCAGGAGAGACAAGGATCTTCACAAGGGTTTCAGAGGCAGTGACAGTCGCTATTCTTTTTTAATCAGTAGCGCTGAGTTGTTCTTGTAACAGTGACTCCATCTAGGAAAATAATTGCTGAGATTACATCATGATCTCCATGTTTATTGTTACCCTACTCACTTTTCAACAAATGTTCTCAGTTTACAAGGACAAGATGTTTCTTCAGATGTCTGCCCATGAGATCTGAAAGCCAAGCTTCCTCCTAGTGATAAACATTGTGCCACTGGAATTTAGTCAACAGCCCCGTTGATGAGTGAGCCAGAACATAATCACAATCTCCCATGGCTGTGTTGGCTTTGCACAGTTATGAGTACCACAGAAGCAGTAAAATTGTAATTTAACCTCTGAGCAAAGAGATAACTGAGTACACATCTCTGCAATGAGATGCCCTTTTACATCTGGCTGCAGCCGGACATAGCATTGGAGGTTTTTTCTTTGGTTTTACTTTTTTTTACTCAGACATCTTAAACGGACCAGAAAAAGCTCTGATCAGGCTTGTACAGGCTGTACAGGCTTGTCCCTAAACTGACACTGACAACTGTCCTTCCTCAGGTAAGGTGTAGGAGACCATCCCAGTGGATGAGCCCTTGTTGCTGCTTTTGCCAGTGTGTTATGAATACCATGGGCTGACACAAAAGTTTCCTTAGAGGCAACTCTTGCTTCAGGAAAATCTACTGTACCTACACCTATGTGCTATTTGCATTACCTCTGGGCAGGCAGTTCTCCTTGTAGGAAATGGATATATTCTTGCAAAGATTAAACAAACTAGCCTGAACCTTGGGGATCTCCGCAGCAAAAGGACGGCAACAATGCACATTCACCATAGCTGAGCTTTCCTTTAGCATCTCCTGACTCTGGTTCATGCATGGAAGCAAAAAGATGTTTTGTTTACTCCCCCTCACCATCCCAGCTGTCCATCATTCCTCTCCTTTGCAACAGGGACAGTGAAAAGGATGGACTTTTAAACCTCAGCTGCGTTAGTTCCCAGTCCACCAGATTGACGGCTGCCTGTACTTGTTGGCAGTAAAAAGTCATATACAGATGGAGTGAAGGCACACATTTTCCTCTGCAGTCCCTCTGAAGGGGTGGGACAGCAGGGACGTAAACAGCAGCAGAGAAGACGTCATCTGGCACAACCCCTCTTTTTAGCCTGGAGACGTCATCCAGCCTTTGCAATGGGCAGACTGCCAGGAAACCATTGCTCCCTCAGCTGTTAGTCCCTGCTGGGGCTACCAGAGAGTGCTGGAAGTTGTGATAGTTGTTTGCTAGGAGCCTGACTGCACTCCACAAGCTACCGAACCCTCAAGGTATCTGGTTATTGTCATTCTGGGATGCATACCTGTCTCTTTTGGTAAGAAATCCTATAAATCACTCCTAAAATGGCTGTAAAATATGAATGAACGAAATAATAAACGAAAGAATACTGTGTGAGACAATCTTCAGATCATGCAAACAAATGCCTTTGTTTTCAAATTGCAGAGTTCACTTAAGATCAAAAAATGCTGAAGGTCAGAAACATCCCGGGACACTACTTCTGTCAAATCTACATCACCGGACTATTTCCACCTCCTCACTAAAGATGGTCAGAAATGAAGCCAAATACAAGCATGAGAGGGAGTTCTAAAGATGAGAAGCAAAATTACATGGCAAGTATGTACCTGTACTTCCTCCTATATAACAGTTAAGAATCAAAACAAAGAGCGGGATGGCATTTCATTTGTCTTCTCTTTTTTTCTTGCCGCATTATACACAAAAATGTATGTGCGGTGGGGGGAATGAAACTCACTTTTGAAAAATCTTTGTACAAAGTAAAATGGAGAAGCTCTATTAAACTTGTTTTATTTCTGTTGTAAATCTATTGTAGTTCTGCATAAGTCATTGGAATTGTATGGCTGGAAGGACAGAATCAAGATTCACTATGATACTTTGAGTCTAAAAATAGGTTGGCTGGGGTTTTTTTAAATAGAAAAGGAAGGTGAGGAGTGTTTTCATTTGAAGAAACAACTGAGCCTGAGTAACTCAGCTGATTAAGCTCAGTTCCTCTAACTTTTCATACTTTGACCAGCACTGAGTCATTATAGGGAAAAACGTGCCCTTTCCGAGAGTCTCACTGAGATGGGCCAAAGTGGAATCATGGATTTGGACAGCTGGAGGGGCTGGAATCTGAATCTGGATTTCATTGCTCAGTTCTACAGTGGATCCAAGCATGAGATGGAGACAGCTTCCACCTGTATAGAAGCTGGAAGCTGCTGTAGATGTGAACTGTGTTGTTTCAGCTCATCACAAGTTAATGATGCAATTGTACTGAGAAATGGAGATACAGATCAAATTTTCCTTAAGGACTCTAAAAGGACTTTCCTTTTAGCGAGCTCTTGAATATGCTCTTAAACTGAGTCTCGCTGTAGTTTAGTCAATACCCTGCTCAAGCCCTTGAATGTGAGAATAAGTATCTAAAGAGTTTACAGAGTAAACTTTAAAGAGTTTTATAGTGTACAGATTTCAAATATAGCTGAAGGGTCTGTTTTGCTTATACTTGTTCCATCCAAAGATTCCCCCATCCTATCTTCAGACTGATGCGGAGATAGACAAAAACCACAATGCTGTGGGCCCTGACTGCGCATCGTAATCAGGGATTAATGGAAGGCTGTGATATTTTATAATTGTGTTGAATGGGTTACCTTTTGCTCTCAGCAGTTCTGGAACTGAAACCAAATATTCCCTGTGCTCCTTTAGTGGGTCTGCTAGAGTCCCCTAGGCACTCCTGCCTTCTGCTGGCTAAGCTGATGTTAGCAGCCTTTTCAGTTTCAATATACCAACCAACGGTGTCTGGGTATGGGTGGCTAAAGGATTTCACCCCAGCAATATTTGCTTGGAACATGCGAATGCACAGTAAACCCTCTTTACCTGTGGTGCCATTCTGCTTTCTCAAACATGGGTTCTGCTCAGAGTAATTGTCACAGCAAAGCTCCAGCCTGATACAAGCAGGTTCATCTCTATAGACTTCATTTTCCGCAGTCATGAGCTAACAGACAAGTAAAAATAGAATCTTCTATAATAACTTCATTTTTCACAAAATATTTTAAATTATAATTATGATGTCTTGCCAAGTAAGTTTTACCAACTTTTCTTTCATTAAGTAAGTTTTCTCCCTTTTTATTACTAGTTCTTCTTGGCCAAAAAAGCCTAACCTTCTTAGCTAAATACAGGTACAGCACTTGGAAGTGTTTATGGTTGGAGGTATGGAAAGGGAAGTACTTGAAATTTGGCTCTTATATCCTTGTTTAAGAGCCCAAGTAAAGAATCTGAGGTGAAACCACATTTTTTTAATGGCACCTTCCAGAAATTAAACTATCTACGATGAGCTACTTGAATTGACCAAAATAACAATTATTTTTCATGTTGTTTATTGTGTTGCTAGAATCTTGTTTAGAATACATATAGAAGCAAATCAGTCAGTGACAGATATATCTGGAAAATGCTCTCTGTCTAATAGTGTTAATATAGAAAAATTATAATTTATAATTTTTGGCTTTGCAGGGAAGGAAGTTTCCTTCAGCTATTCTGTAAGATGAATCCATGTGCAGCAGCACCGTCTGGAGGAATTGCTTTGTGTTTGTGAATTGCAAACAGGTGGAACCACCCAACACAATAACCTGCCTATTTGACACCTGAAATTAATCCTTTGGATAATTCATTCATGACTCCCATGAACAATGCAGGGAAGTAAGAAACATACAGAAGGACATAGTGACTCCTCAAGTATTGGGAGTCTCCTGGATGACACAGACAGAGAGGTGAGCAGTCTCACAGACCGGGCTTTCAAAAGTTTGTGTGTGGCAGAACTTGAAGACTCTTACAATGAACCAGATCTTGCCATTTCACCTGACTTCGCCCTCCAATTCTCTGCTAAATTTCACCCAGGAACATTAAACCATACCGTCAAGAAAAGCAACGTCTGTAACAAGCTAACAGCAAGAAACAATGAACATACAATATGGGCTTCAACATTCCAGCAGTTACCAAAGTGTGCTCCAGAGGAGAAAATGATTGCTAAAAATAACACCTTTGCCACGGAAAGGAAAAAGCTGAATTTGCCAGTCCCTGGTCCAAGGAACAATAAACATGTTTCAAAAGTGTCTTCATTAATTAAGACGTTTGATAAGACTGCAGACCAAGGGTCAGGAGGTTCCCTGATAGCCCTTAAGCAGCCTATTAAGAATAGCTTTCAAAAATGTAAACTAAATCATGGAAATGATATGGCTTGCTGGGATGACACAGACATTTTAAGCATCCACAAGGAACTTTCTGAATTTTCTGAGGCTAGTCAAGGTAGCCACTGTCTCAGCGGCAAACATGAGCCACAGAAAAGACCTAGTAAAATAGACCTGAGTTACGGTGGCTCTGATGGTTATTATCCTGTGCTGATTGAGATGTCAAAAGTAGCCAAGTCAAATTTTTCCCGTTCATCTAAAAAGGCTTTAAAAAACAGAAGTGTGAAAGTTAATGAGCCAGCAAAAAAAGGTAATTTTCTTCACAGTGAGAATAGTGCTTTTGAATCATGGAATGTTCATCATAAAAAACTGACTGAAAAGGAGGAATTTGTTGATATAAAAACAAAAAAGGAAGGTCTTGCATACCTGGAAGAAGCACCATTTATTAAAGGATCCCGCACACGTGAACATAAATTACCACCTGCCAAGATCACGGTTGCTAAGAAGCAGGAGAAGGATTTTCAGATGGAGCCAACTTCACCAGAAGCTGCTTTCAGCATCCCTCTCCCAGCTGTACATGTACCTCAAGGGCCCCTCCCTTCAGAAACCAAATTTCCTGCTGCTCTTCCTCCCGCACCCCCCCCTAGGATCCATGTGCACCAGGGTTCTCCTCGGCCACCCCCTGTCTCGCAGGCACTTCCTTTTCCGCCCCCGACCCAGCAGGGCCATCCCCCAACACCACCTACCCCTGAAGCCCCTCCTGTGCCACCACTCCCAATGCCAGCTCAGCTTTCCCCCCCTGCCATGTCCCAAGCTTCCATCTCACCCCAGTCCGTGTCCTACAGGATAGTTTCTCCCTCACCCATGTCCCAGGCACCCAGCCCGCCTCCACCAAGACCCCTGGCCACCTTAACCGAAGAGGAGGCCCTCAGTCCCCAACTGGGCAATACCTGTCCACCCTGGAGGAGACAGAGGGCTACAAAAGGGGCAGCAGAGAAGAGACAGTCTTCAAAGGAGAAGTTCACAGCCAGTGATGAGATGGTTTCCTTGTCTGAAAAGGTGACTGGTGCTGACCCTGGTCTGGATGCGACTCCTCTGGCTAAACAGGTAAACTCCCCTGGATCGATCAGTCCCTCTTTCAACATCACCGAACTCTTAACACCCATCATACCACCAAAACAGGAGGTAGACCCTGTGGAAAGCGAGCTGATCCCGCTGACACCTCCTCCCACTGAGAGCGCGGCAGTGAGAGACCACGAAGGGAGTGCGTTTGGTGATTACAGGTCCCGGGATAGTTACAAATCGAAAGCATCGAGTCTGTTATTCAATTTGAAGGATGTGCGTAAACGTGTTAAAAGCATTTATACCCCTTCTCCCATGTTAAGGGCCTTGGAGGAGAAAAATAAAACTAGGGAAAATATACAGGAGAGTACAAGAATTAATGCCTCACTCTCAACTTTACAAGAAAAAAGTAACAAAAATATTGCAGAGAAAGATGAAACGAGTGATATAACCTCTGTATTGTCTGGCAGTGTTCATGAAAAGGACAATAAAACTGATTTAACTGGACATTTTACAGACAATTACCTGACTTTGAGTTCACCCCAGACAACAGCGGACCTTTTATTTTACCAAACTGGAGACAACTTGCAGCAAGATGATTCAAAATACGAAGGTCTGCTTAAAAACACAAGGGGTAATGAAAGCTTCCCCTTGTTCAGACATGAATCAAATGAACCTGATTTCAGGAAACGTCTGCAGTATCCAGCACTGAAACCATTCAGTAGAGACAATGCGGATACAACAGCTGGGCTGCCCATTCAAAATCCCAGTGTCCAGGGTGAGGACAATGAGAGACAGGCTGCTAATCAGTACAAAGAGTTTGCCTTCAAAACCCCAAACCAACTCTCACCAGCAGAGGATATGCCTTACAGTGACGTCCAAAACAGTATGGTGGTAACTGGCCATGAAGCACAAGGCAAAAGAAGCAGCAGTTCTTCGGAGCAATCCTTCGTCTCCACGGTAGAGCAGCCACTTCAGGAGGAGCTGTTTCCACCAGTGCCCCTGATGCAGAAGGCATGCCTTCAAGAAAGCCAGAGGACAAAGTGTGAAACGGGTGCACACAGTAAGAAAAGCCACAAGGAGAGAGGGAAAGAGGTTGGGGAAGATGAACTGCAATATTATGCTTGCATCAGCTCTGGTACTGGTGCAGCAGAGAAGAAGGAGGGTAGGGTTACTGGGAATGAACAGAGAAGCTTGATGAAGGAGAAACTAAGGAGAGAGAAAAGGGAAGAGGCCAACAGCATGGATTCTGCTTCTGACAGTATAAGGGACATGTCTGTCTCCAGGTCTGAGGAGCCACAAACACCCCCATCTTCAAGCTCAACCAAACCCAGCCTCTTTATGATTAAAGATAACACATTCAGGTCACCTCAGGTAATAAGGGCTGTCAAGCTGCCCCTGTTTAGGTCCTTTTCCCTGGATGATACAGTGAGCAGTAGTTATAAGGAAATGGAAAGTAGGTTTGTGCCCCCAGCAGAGCACAACAAGCAGCATCGAAATGTGTTGCATACCCAGGAAGCAGGCTGGTTGGCATCAAGGCACAGAGGGCAGCAGAATGTGAGGGATGAAGCAACCGACAGAGGGAAAGAGGCCAGTGAGCCTGGATCTACTTCAGCAACACTGGATCCCAGTCTTCTGGAAGATACAGAGGGCTTTTCATTAGGGAAGCTGATGGAAGAAGATGAAGAGACTTGTGCTTTGTTAAATGAAGTTGGGAAAATGAATGAGGAAAGTGTCTGCAGAAGGAAAGAGAAGCCCCAGACTAGGAACGCAAGACACAGCTTAACACAGCCAAATTTAGGTCTGGAAGATGACCACGCACAAAACAACCCCAGCTATCCCACAGAAAGAAAAGTGAATTACTTTAAGAATCATCATTTATCTAATCGCAGAGGTGGCTCTTGTGCGAAAAAAATAATCACTAGGGAGACCATTTCCCCTGTGACTGGCTCCATATCAGAGGACCACACATATTCTCTTGTATCCCATGAAGCTTTAGGGGACATCCTACATACAGAAGGTGAACCGGTTTTGTTGGACAGTCTTGCATGCTCTGCTGTTACAAGCCCCAGGTCAGGCAGCACGATGCACTCTATTGCTGCCAGTTCATCATCAGACAAGCCAACAAGAGAGACAGAGGATGTTGCAAACCCTGCCTTGCTAAACATGGCACTAAAGAGCCAAGCTGATACGTCTGCAGAAGAGATACTTGATTCAGCACAGAGGAATCTGCCTTCTCATTCTGCAGGGGAAGCTGAGAGACTGGAGCCCAGGGGACCTGGGGAGAGAGCAGCAGGCAAGCCTCCTGCTGTGCCACCAAAAACAGAAAAGGCTCTGCGGCGGGCCAAAAAGCTGGCAAGCAGGAGAAAGAAAATGCAAGAGCAGCAAAAAAACCATCAGACTGAGCATACAGATGCTGTAGAGAGAAAGGCTTCTCATTCTGGACAGACACTAGCATCTCCCTCATCCTTGGGATATTCTCCTCTCCATCCTGCCCCTCACTCAACTTTTACTCCCACAGAAACCAGTACAGGAAGATGCAGTGGTGCATCAGCAGTAAGCCCTTCACCCTCTTCAACCCAGCGCAAACTCCTCCAAGACCCTGACTCTGGCCAATACTATGTAGTTGATTTACCATCTGAAGTTAATTTAAAGACATTTTATGACCCAGAAACTGGCAAATATGTTCAAGTCTCAGTCCCTTCCTTGGAAGGGAACTTATACCAGCCCCCTTCTTCAGAAATTATGAATTCTCCCTATGCCTCCTACCCTAGAGTGCTGCCTTTACCAGTTTCATCTGTAGCAGTGCTGAAGTCCCCTTCTCAGCTCTCCAAACCTACCTGGTTAATGCCAGCTGTACCAGGAGAACCAGCTGAACTACCTGAAGATGGCCAGCAGGACTACAGATATGCTGAAGCTGTGGACACCCAGCGCTATATTGAACCAGCCTCTTACCCCTACAGTCAAGATGCTGAAGAAACTCAAGTTCACTTACGAAAGGACATGAGCCCAATCCCAAATACTGACATAGTGTCCCTCACCAATTTAGATGATTTTGCTGCTGAAGGGGTATCTTGAAAACTGAAGTAACAAAATATGCCAGCTAGTGATTTTAAGAACCATTTGGACAGACACATGCACACAAAAGCACAGGCAGATTTGATGTTTGTACAACACTTTATGTCTGAATCTCATTGTGATTTGGGTGGGAAGGAAAATGAAAGCTGACCACGTTGAAAATGCAAGGTGATGACCACTCTGAAGAAGTGTGAAATTGAGTAAGCACCAAATTATCAGTGAGATGAAGGGGCAATGCCAGCTAAACAAATAAATACGACAGTATGAAGCCACTGCTTGCTGCTGCTGCTGCTTTGCCATTATGATGGCTGGGATTGCCAAAGCAAGCGTCCTTTTGCCCAGATGTGTTGCATGATATATGACACAAAGTAAAACCTATGAGACCATCCTGTCCATCCTATGAGACCTAGGACAGATGCCACATCTACTGAACTTTCCTCACTCACTGCCTTTGAACTATATTGACAGGTAGAAAGCATATGGCTACAAATATGCTGTAAACCCAAGATTCATTTTTTGCACACATTGATTGCCCAGATGTTATTGACAAGAAGATTGTATACTGGACGCACAATACAACAGCCATGTCAAAAATCCTTTAAACAACCAGAATACAGTTGCAGCTGCTCTAGACTTCTCATATACTTCTGCAGTGTCCACTAACATGCTGCTGAATTCTTTACATTTCTTGATAATCTCCAGATAAGTTCCCTTAGAGTCAGGGGTTATTTATAATGCAGCTTAAAACTTCAACTTATCTTGATACTTGGCCTGAAATATTTTGGTAAGAAGCAAGGTTGAATGAAATCCCGTAACGGTATTTGATTTTTTGTTAGGATGAGAAGACCTTTGCTTATTATAATTTAAGTGCTTCTTGTTTTGTTTTGTTTTCTTTTCAGGCTCCCACTGAAATACAGAGCTAACTTTTAAAACCTGAAAACCATTGTCCCTAATTTTGGTCTTGTGAATTCTGTGATTTAAAAAAAAAAGAGATACAAAACATCCAAAACATTAATTTCTAGAAAAGTGCTTCTTTGGATTATCACTTTTCTTCAAAAGATCTGTATCAAAATATCACTCATCCTTGCATAAGCTCTTTTTTATCATCATAGCTAATGAGAGAACCTTGGTGAAAAGACGAAAGAATTGAATGTAATATGCCTGCTTATAAATATCTGTATTTGGAGTATTGGTTTCCTTTTTCTCTGTCTCATTTTCACACTGTTTTCCCCAATTAAAACTGAAGTGCAGGAGCTCTAAGGAAGAATTATACTAGTGACTTTCAGCCTGATTCACATCTCAGGCTATTTTTACAGGATTGTTTTCAGTGAAGTGACTCTTGATTTCCTAAAAAGAAAGGGAAGAAATGGGCCTTTTGCTAATAAATACAGTGTGGAGATGGGACACAGGCACTGCCCTACTCACCTAGGTTTAATATTTATGATAGAGGTTTTCTTCAGTAAATTTTTAATTTCCCAGGACAGAGGCTGCTCTCAGGACACAGACCAACACTCGGTGGTTTGGCTCCTTCCCTAACCTGAACTCAGCTCCCAGCCTTCCTCCATCCCTGACATCCCCATGTGTTCACAACCTGTCCTGATCCCATCAGACGCTTCCTTTCATCAGTGCTATCTGCTAAAACATTTTCCACAGAGGGCCTAGACAGATGCTAAGGGCATTGATTTCAGTGGGGTTTGGATTTGGCCTTTAATGATTTTCTAAAGTCTGTTTTACCTGTTATGCAGAGGTCTGTCAAATTTGCCATTTTGTGATTTGGCACGGAGGGTTGCAGCAGAGGTGTGGGGTGGAAATGGAGAAGCTTAAACTGGTTTGGTTTGGGTTTTGAGCACATTCAGCAAAATCCCCATATTTGAATAAATATTTATTGTTCAATCTCCACCCTTGAAAGTTTTCAACACCTGACTGAATAAAGTCCTGAACAACCTGGGCTGGCCTCAGAGCTGACCCTCCTTGAGCAGGAGGTTCATCCAGAGACCTCCTGAGATCTCTTGCAGCCTGAATTATCCCCAGATCCTATTCTGCAAACATTAAAATTTTTAAACAAACTTTGACTTGGAACTCAGAAAATGCAGTCTCCCCTGGGAAAGGGCTCATTTTGAAAGAAGTAAAAAAGAATTTGAAAATCTAGAGTGTTTCAGAAACAAGGATCAATTTTCAAGTTGTTAAATAAAGGGAAATGGCTCCTATTATGAACATTTTTCCTTTTTTTTGGTCAGAAATATTTTGCTAAACTGACATGGTGCCATTCATGTTGCACTTCTTTGTTGCTGTCACTGTATACAGCGTAATGCCTATCCAGTATAGAGCAGAATGCCATCTACATGTTAAAATATAGATAAGTAGATCTATTAAAGTTTTCCATGGTACATTTAGACAGAACCTATGTAATCTGAAAGCCTAGCAGAGTGCACAAGCCATTTTTTTGGTTTGATATTACAAATCTAAATGCCCTTAACAGCCACCAGTCAAGAAGTAGGCAGGCTCTCAGAGGACAGGATAAAAGCATGCTTTCCAAGGGGAGACTGTGGATACAAAGTATCTGCGCACAGGTATAAACGAAGTGGTACTTTGATAAGGAAAACATAGAACTGTATTTTAAAAAATCCCTTTTGCTTGCTTAACTGTCATTTGTTTTGTAGATGGGCACACTTCTGCACCCTTTTTTCAAGGGCCTTCTTAAATTCTTACTGTGGAGAATGTGATCCTCGAATACACTACTTTAGGTATGCGAGGAAAGCAGAGTGTATTTTTTACTCTACTGTGAAGGCCAACTGAAACGTGGGCATCCGAAAAGGAGCCAGTCCTAACTTGGATACCTAATACATTTCAAGTAGGACTTCTTTATTTTGGCCAATACTTTCTGCTAGCTTAAGGGAGCTGCATTCACAGCAGACTGTGTCTCTGAACATGCACATGTCCCATACAGAGTTTTGACCTGGACAATTTGTAGCTAAATGAAACAAATAGAACGGGGGAGTTTTGAAAACAAATATGAAAGTGGTTTTCATCATGTATCCAGAGCTTTCCCTAGAGCACTTTGCCACAGGGAGTGAATGATATTATAAAAGTGGTATTGACTCCATTTGAGTATGAATCCATCAGCAAACCTGTCTCTGGCCTAGACCATGCTGTCGGCCAACTTCTTGCTAGGCTGTGGGAGTGTGTGTGTACAAGCACACACATGCATGGACATAAACAACCCTATATATATATATATATACACAAAAATATTTTACATATATATAAAATATACCTATAAAACTGCCATTTGCATATCAGTATAGGACAGCAGTAATGCCTCTAATGGTGAACACAAAATGTTTGTGTGTTAAAAGGAAGCCAAATGACACCTTTTCAAACAACAAATATTTTTCCTTCCTTGCCCTTTTCTGTTTGTGTTTGTTGCGTTTTTTTCTATTGCTGCTGTGGGAAACTAGGATGGAAGAGGTCATTACGAGGCACAATGACAGCTGTGAATGGACCTCATTCTTTGGCCGGGCGGGGGGGGGCTATGGGAAATGTGCAATAGTCATTAAAGCAGTTGTAGGAAAGCGCTGTTTCGTGATGCAAACGACAGTGACATTAAATCATAGGTTAAAGAGGTGTTGAGGCAAACTAAGCTGAATTCTGCCTTGCCAGCAGCCAGTGGTTAGGACTAAAGAACACAGCAGGCTCGTTGCATGCACAGAAGCACAGCAGGCTGAAGGGAACAGAGGGCCTGCACATGGTCTTTTTTGCGTGTTGCATTTCTGGGTGCTCTGAGGCTCGTTTACAGTGGTGGTTCTTCCTTGGCAGATGTGATTGAGGCCAAAACTGGCTTACCTAGTCTTTGGCTCTTGGGCCAGAACTGCATCCCTTTGAACCTCCTTCTCCTTCTGGGGCAACTGCAATGCCTTCCAGTCCAGTTGTCACATGGCAGGTTTGGACTGCCATCCCACAGCCATGGCTCTGTCCCAAGAGCTTGAATTTCCTCATGCAAAATGCTGGATTTGTTTTAGAGAGTGCAGTTTAATTGAAATGCATGGATTTTTATCAACTCCTCCTTGGGTGTTCAGTGCCTTCCTAAGTCATCTGTCCAAGAAAATGTGTGTCATCAGCACGTTCCATCAATGCAACTGTATTTACAAATAAGTAATTATTTATTAATTAATGAACAAAATAAATGGGACTTGTTTTACAATACTGGAATGACTTCTAGCCAGCTTTTTCATTGTGATTATGTGTCATTGTAATTTTATCTCCAGCTATGCCAGCAGAAAAAGTCAACAACATGGAAGTGTGTGTTTGTGTGTGCATGTGTGTGGTACACAATTAAAAGATCTAGGAGATGACTGGATGCAGGGCATCCTCCCCGTTCCTCCCCCTCCGAAAGAGAGGGAGCAGGAGGCTGGGAAGAAACACCTTTAGCCCAGGACTCCTGCAATCATTCCCACCCCGCCCTGCTGTGCAAGGGCAGTGGTCTGGCCAGAGGACCCTAGGGATGTGGTGCCAGCACTCAGTCCAACAGCATTGGAAGAGGATCACCTGCTTGCCACCACCCAAAGGACATCAGGGCTTTCTCAGCGGAGACTCTTCTCAAAGTTATTTTGGCTCAATCCTTGTCCAGACTGGCAATTTTATTTAGATCTGCTCTGCTTTGATCCCTGACTAGCCAAGCAGTCCTTGCTGACAGTGGAAGTGTTACTGTGGTTTAAATATAACAGAGCATAAACAGAAAAGTTGGCTAGTTACGTTTTTACCAGAAATACATTGACAGATTTGCATATCTGTATTTGGGGGATATACTCTGTTTCCTTTCTGAGTAAATAAAGAACTCTAAGTTTGATCCTCTGTCTCACTCAAAAACAGCATCAGAAGCTGGTGATTTTGTACATGATGGGTTACATGGGCTCTAGTGAATACATACAAATGTGTAATTTGGAGCAACTGGTGTACATCAGTCATTTTTATTAAGGAAACTCTGCTTCAGAGCCTTATAGGAGATAGAAAGAACATGGAACACTTGAGTAAATTGAACTTCAATGTGGGGGTTTTTTGTGAAATGCTCTTTATAACAACAGAGGTCAATGATTAATTTATTTTGTCTTTAGGATGATTATTCTGGTCTTATGGTGATCTTACATTCACCACTGCCCCCCGATATTAAAGATAATATTGTAATTATGGGGTTTAAATGGGTGGGGAATGGCTGAAAATGACCTGTGTTCTTCCCTTGCTTCTTTCTGATATTCTCAAAGTTTTCATGATGTTGATTTTTTACATTTGATAGTCAGGTCTTCAGTACTCTATGGCCAATTAGAGACTTGTTTCTAATATGCTATTGAACATACTCAGAAAGCAGCATTTCAATAGTGCAGAAGAGAAATAATTTATGTCCCAAATGCCTAAAGCTCTGTGTTTTTATTAAAGCAGATTTAACTCAAGCCTTGGCGAAGCAGCTTGCAGTGCTAAAAGATAAGCACTTTCCCATGTCAAAGTCTATATCAAATAAATTGAGACCTGGGGTACTTTGAAAGAAGGAGAGGGGGAAGACTCTGTGAGAAGCAGGGACAATCTTTGAAATCCTTCTAGCAATGGAAAGAAATTGGACTCCAGCAAAAGGTAAAAAATGTTCAAAGCTGGAGATATGCTTTGAAAAGCCAGGTCTTGTCAAAATCAAGCTGCCTGGCAGGCTAAATCTTCCCTGTGCTGGCTTGGACTCCCTTGTCCTGGAGCTCCCCAGTGTGTTCACACTCCTGCCCACTGGCATTTAGTGTCAGAGCCTCATCTCACAATTGCTCCTCCAGTTGCATAGGGAAGGGCAGCATTCAGAGCACACAAAAAAGGGCCCCCCTGCTTCTTTGCTATGCCAGAAATGCCAGTGTTGTCACCAACAACATGAGGCATTTCAGGTGAGCTAAGGTGGCCTTCTTCAGGATCTTCCTTACATTGACAGGCCACAGATGGCAGACAGACTCTGAGATAAACAGCAATCCTTCTTTCCAATCCCAGCACTGATAAGCTGCAGAGATTGCAAACTGGATCTGGCCCAAGAGAGACCCTTTCTTCGATTGCACTAAGATTGCTGAAAGCCTGTTGGCAGAATCGGTTTCTGCTGGCGAGTGCTGCTTGCCTGGATCAGGTCTCCTGAGACTGCATCCCTTCCCAAGGAATGTGGATGGAAACATTTCAGAATTATCCCGTGCCAAAACTGGCTGTGGCTTTGTGAACTTTCCAACAGGAAAAGTCAGAAAGAAATGAAAGGAGAATGTCATATTACATTATAATATAAGACAATGTTATTGTTGATAATACATCCATACATGGATCTATGCCTATATAGAGATGTATCTAAGTATGTCTACATGTCTATATACAATTCTAGACATAGTAGTCACGTTCTATTGAAGTGTCTGGACATGATCTAAACAGTGCCCTTGAACTGTCCTTTGCATCTCCCACCTGTCAGTCCGTGTGTCCTGTTACTTGCAGGATCTGCCCCAAGGGAGCTACGTTTTCCTGTGGGCTTCCCAGGTACTCTGGCATGTTCCACTACCCTGGGGAGGCGAATGTTCACCTCTCCATATTCTTGCCAGGACTAGGGGGTATACCTGGGATGCCCCCATACCTCTACCTCTCCTGCTGGAGGAGAGAGTGGTTGCCCTCACGCAGACTCCTCTTGCTAAAGGTGGTGCAGTTGGTGAGTCCTGAGCAGTTCCCCCAGGCTGGGCCAGATGGGACTGTAAAGGGAGAGGGAGAAGCCCTTTTGCTTAATACTCCTCACTTCGTGAAACCGCTGCATTATCAACCTGAGCCAACAAGCACTTATCCTGGCAACGGGATCAGCCCCAACAGCCCAACCCAGCAGCCATAGCACTGATCCTACTAACAGTAAGCTTCTTACCTTAGCAACCAGATGACCCCTAATATAAACCAAGCAGGATCAAATACCAGCCAGAGTACTGGCCCAAAAACCTACTGACAGAGCCAAGTCACTTGACCGCACCTTAGCAGGAATTTTCCAATAAAACAGCTTCTCTGCTAAAATTAAAAATTAAAAAAAAAAAAAAAGAAAGAAAAAGCTGCCTTGACAACACTGAAACTGCTGGTAAAAAAAGCACGTTTGGGGTGGTATTTTTTAACCGCTGTCTTCTGAGCTGGGAATTTTGCTGAAAAATTATTGAGAAGTCCTCATTTGCTTACAAGTGTGTATAAGTGAACAGTCCTAGACATTTTCTTTTGGATTGAAACAACTTTTTAAAGAAATCATTCATTAAAAAAAATGTATTGAGAAGTTGAAACTAAAGCAAAAGTTTTCAAAGATCTCAAAACGTTTCCAATAGTCCAAGCTGGTTTGTTACTTTGTGGTTTGTTGGACTGAACATTGTTTTGGCTTTTTTTTTTTCAGTGTTTGTTTTTTTGGGTTTTTTTGCTTAGTCCAGTTTGGAATGAGGAAGAGATGTCGCCATCACCAAAATGGCTATGTGAGGGGAAAACAGTTTCTGGTTCAGTCACAGACAAGCGCTCCTAGTGCCGGCTGCCACCGATGAGCCACTGCGGAGCTCGCTCTTGTGCTGGACTGTCCGTATCTCTGGATATGGCTGCCATGCGACCAGCTCCGTGCTGACAGTCTTGTTATTAACACTGAGGGGGGGTTATACCCGCTGCTAACTAACTGTGTTTTCAAGTGGTAGAGGAACCTGGTTGTAGTTTTATATCCTTCTGGCCATCCAAGACATGTTTAATGGTGTGCAATATCTGCATCCCTGGAGTATACTAAGAGAGGTTATCTGATCGTGCTCAGTAGGACACTAACCACGTGGTTTACACTTGTCAATTTTTACGCTTCTCATCTGAAAAACCCAAAAAACAGCCTGGTCGTTGAAAAGCTTCCAGCCACCTTCACGCTGTGAGAGTGGCACTAATGTAAGAGTATTGGTATATTCATACTGCATTTGAAACACTCCTTCAGGGGGTACAGCTTTGTCAGTAAAACTGACCCTCATACCATGGCAGTAAGACCACCCTGTACATAAATCTGACCCAAGTGGTAAAACTAAGGTTATGTACATGTGACTGCATCTGTACTATGAGCTTTTGCTGGAACAGCATTGTCAGCCAAGGTCGCGTATGCCTGATAGGGCTGAGCAGGAGGAAGCCTGTGGTGCTCAGGGGCCATAGATAAAACCACACAGATCCCAATGCATGCTTTTTATTCCAGCTAATCCTAAATCCAGTCCAAATCAAACTAAACCCCCACTCACTCCTAATTCCTCTAAATTAATGCTCACATTGCTGTGTACACGCCTTTAACTAACTCAGCACGCAGTAGACAATCCTCTCCCGTACCACGCTGGGCTGTTTGAAGACTTTTCTGCCCCTCGCTGCTTGTTGCTGCCTCTGCCGGCTGAAGCACTTCACAAGGGCTTCCTGGTCCACCTGTAGCGAGCCCAGAATGCTCCCTCCTGTTGATAGAAATGCGAGGAGCTGAGCTCAGGAAGAGAAAGGGTTCCAGGCAAAGGGAGAGAGTGAAGGAAGAGCAATGTGCTTAACAGGTGTCATCATTTACAAAAGAAAGGATCTGGCCAATGCGACTGCCTTCTGTGGCAGGTGCTAAGGCTTGCTTTCCTATGGGCCTTGTTAAACTGTGGCCCAGATATAGCCACCTTGACATGCAAGGAGCTACTTTGTTTGGGCACATATAAGTCCCAGAGACAGAGACTATGAAATCAAGGCCAAATCACCTGCCCATACAGTGGCAGTAGGAACAAGGTGTCTCCAGTACCTTGGCTCCGCCTTTCCTGTCTCATTAATGTAAGTCTAATATCTGATTAATAATAATGATTCTCATTTATTCACTCCTTTCCTGTTTTCACAGTGTCTGGCAAACAGTGTATTGCAGAACAGAAGAGCACCAATGTCACTAAAGTAATTTTAATACGTATCATCTGATTCATTGAGCTGGTGCAAAGGTGTAGCTCTTAACTCACTGGATTACTGTTTTAAAAGTTTGATTTGATCTGAACTGGGTAGGAATTGGAAGGTTCCCAGAGCTTCCCATAAACAAGAGGCTTCCCAGCCTCAGCAGCTCTCTAGGCACTTGTCATTTATACAGAGCAGCAGACCTGTGATATTTTAACAAAAAAAATTGAATCCAACCTCAAAAGAAAATTTCAGCCCGGATCTAGTGATCCCTTTGTGCGGGGCTGTGCTGGTTTTGGCTGGGATAGAGTTAATTTTCTTCATAGTAGCTAGCATGGGGCTATGTTTTGGATTTGTGCTAAAAACAGTGTTGATAATGTGGAGATGTTTTAGTTGTTGCTAAGTAGTGCTTACACTAGTCAAGGACTCTTTCAGCTTCCCATGCTCTGCCAGGTGCACAAGAAGCTGGGAGGGGACACAGCTGGGACAGCTGACCCCAACTGACCAAAGGGATATCCCATACCATCTGGTGTCATGCTCAGCATATAAAGCTGGGGGAAGAAGCAGGAAGTGGGGGGATGTTCAGAGTTATGGTGTTTGTCTTCCCAAGTAACTGTTATGCATGATGGAGCCCTGCTTTCCTGGAGATGGCTGAACACCTGCCTGCAGATGGGAAGCAGTGAATTAATTCCTTGTTTTGCTTTGCTTGCGTGCACGGCTTTTTCTTTACCTATTAAACTGTCTATCTCAACCCACGAGTTTTCTCACTTTCACCCTTCCAATTCTCTCGCCCATCCCACTGTGGTGGGAGTGACCAAGCGGCTGTGTGATGCTTAGTTGCTGGCTGGGATTAAATCATGACAGGGGCAAAGAGTATCCCCTGTATCTTCAGCTGTACTGCTCCTTATCTCTGGTGACGGTGTGATGCAGCCAAGGCAGCGTGGCATGGAGCAGCAGGGTGACACAGAGGCACTGAGGGGTCCCAGATGGCTCATAAGCCCTCACTGAGGGGACAGCAAGCCTCCTAAGCACTGCGTAAGGAACCATCCTTCTTCCTTTCCTTCCAGTTTGGACCCAGGTTGTGAGCTCCGTCCCACAGCCTCATAGTGGAGGTAGGGATAAAACTGTGTGCAACGAGTCCTGGGCTTTGCTGACAGAGAAATGGCTCTGTGGGGTGCATGAAGCTGACTCACCTAAATGCAGGTCCTGAGCCCTACGGAGGGAAACCCCATCAAAAAGAGATGAAGCTGGGGTTTGCTAACATACACAGACACACACAGACAAATGCCTGGCTGCTTGTTAACTGTGTTATTTGTCCGAAAAACAAGCTGCAACATCGATCTGGATTGCTCCTGGGTTCAGCCCCATGGGAGAAGTATTCAGGTATTTGGCTTTCTAAGTGGGATTTTGAAACTTTCCTTTCTGACCCCCATTGAACTCTGATTGTGAAATCCTCCCTGGAGAGCCTCTGGCTCAGTCCCAGTTAGGTTTAGCTCTAAACACGAGTAATGGTTCAGAGGAGAAATAGGATCAGCTTTTTTCTCCTGTACATCTTCCTTCCCTGCCAGCAGCCAATTTCTTGTGCACTGCTACAGAAATATTTCTAATAAAAATGAACAACTCCCAGGGATGCTCCTATCCCTTGCTGTGCCAAGGACTGGTGATCACATCAGTATCTTGGTTCTCAAGCATCTGCCAAAACCTGATGGCTTCAGCCAGCACAACGGAACAAGGGTGAGCCAGCTGTGATATAACAAGCAGAGTTTAGGTTCCTGGGGAGTCTTCTTTGCAGAGATGGGCTTCTTCATTTAATGGGCCTTGGATCTTATTTAACACATCGGCTCATGTACAATGCCGGTGTAAAGAAGCTGTGTGCATATAATAAAAAACCTCAGCCTATTCAATACCTAGAGGAGTCCTAATAAATTTGCCACTATAGCAAGTGTTAGCCTCCAGGGCCAATACTGAATCCTGGAGTTTAATAAACAAAAATTCTGAAGCAGGAGAACTGAAAGGTAAACCGGTTCAGCTGACAAAGCAAACACAATTTAATTAGAAATTAAAAGTTTTCTCCTGGCCTTGACCAGTCCCAAGGACCAGCGTTTCAGACTGGTTGTGTCTGGGCTGCCTTCTGATGGCTGCTCTCGGGGTGCACTTTCTGACCATACTATCAGAGGTCTCCCAGCCTGGGCTGAAGGGCACTGCTCAGGGTACACAAGAACTTGTATACCAGAATAGACCTTGGCAGCTAATGAGGTGTATTTGTCCAGGCCATATGTGGGGCAGAAGACGAGTAAATTGTGAAAGATTACATACTTCCAGGTGTCCACCTGTATACAGCTTTAATGTCACAGTACTCTGGCTTGTGCTGGGACTTAGAAAGTGGGGCAGTAACAACCACCCTGCCGCTAGACCAGCCCAGAGAAGTGGGTATTTCATGTGTACAAACAGAGCTGTCGCAGTCTCAGGTGCTCCAGGAGACTGTAGGGCGATTTATCTAAACAGTTAACTGTCCAAGACCAGAAAGAGCTTCAACACTGCTGTCACGTTTTATGACAAAATATAGATGCACAGTTACTTCCAGGCCCATCAGAACAGAGCTGGGGGTAGGCATTAGATCTGTAAGTGATTCAGCTTGCAGAAAAGAGCTGCCTTTTGCTGCTCTGCATGTGAGAACTCTTCTTGGCTAAAATGACACAAGTGGTCGTGTTTTTTTCCTTCTTATGGCTTCAAGTTGCGTCAGGGGAGGTTTAGATTGGACATTAGGAAGAATTTCTTTACTGAAAGAGTGGTTAGGCATTGGAACAGGCTGCCCAGAGAGGTGGTGGAGTCGTCTACCCTGGAGGCGTTCAAAAAAGGTGTAGACGTGGCACTCCAGGGTCTAGTTTAGGAGTCATGGTGGTGTTAGTTGATGGTTGGACTTGATGATCTTAGAGGTCTTTTCCAACCCAATGATTCTATGATTCTATGATTCTCTGTTTCATGTCATGGATGTTACAGCAGTATTGCAAAAGCACTGACTACAGAAGAAACCATCAAGGTTAAATACTAGAAGAGTTATGCAGGCCAATACTTTAAATCCTGGTGAGTTTTAACTATTACGAGTTTACCACAGGAGGCTTGTCACAGCTCCAAAAAATGATGCTCAGACTTCTGAGACAGCAAACCAGCACCTACTTGTCTTGTGGCAGAGAGCTTAGGGCAGGCAATAAGGATGTTGTGGTTGGATTATTAAAATATTGTTGACACATCACTCTGAAATAAGGCTGGATTTGCTATATGCCAATGAAATTCTCATTCTGACAGGCCAGATCTATGTAAAGGCTTCTTCGGTCGGTATCAGGAAAAGATCATATTTTGCGGTAATATGGTCACCTGAGTCAATATTTTACTATAGTGCAAAGGAAGTTTTTAACTGGAAAGAATAAAACATTGTTTATTGTACTCTACTGCTCTTTTATTTATGGCAGGGGTGTCAAACTCTTCAGTGGAGTGGTCTGAATTATGTGCTTGGAGCTTGGGTATCAATTCAGGGCTTCTCACTTCCCCTGCTTCACACACTGCTTCCACCTCACAAACAGCCAGGCGCAACAGGATCTTTATCGAGTAACAGCTCTTTTAGAGGGAGAATGTGCCACAGCAGCACACCACAAGCATTTCATCTCCATCCCCTGCTCCCTTGTGGTCCGCCCAGCAGCAAACGACTTCCTCCCGCACTGCGCTGGCTTCTCTGCTGCAGGGAAGCAGAAAGCTTAAGTGCGCAGCAGAAGTGCAAACTTCCCAGAGGCACAGCCCTGCCAGCAGGCTTTTCTCCCTGGCCCTGACATGGGATGGTAGAGTAGTCTGGGAGGTGCAGAGGTCAGCCCAAACTTGCCAAGGGCAGCAACCCGCAGGGAGCACAGAGGGGAGGGCACCGACTGCAAGAGGGAAGGGTTTAATGGTATACCAAGATCTTTCTCTGCAAGCGCATGGCCTTCAGCATCATTGTAAATAATACTCTTAATAAAGAGCCAATTAGCTTAACAATCTCATTACTATCCAGCATGCACTGTAGGAAGGACTAGCCTACGGCGTAACTGAGCAAAGGTGCATTCTCTGCTTCACATTTCCTGCTGTAATGTAAGTAGGCATAAAGAGGCCTAAATAGAAGTACAAGAGATAAAAAGCATGGATGGCTGAGAGGATGGCATGCAACCTTGTAAAGAATGTCCCACAGGCAGTGTTTTGTATCAACGCCCATTAACAAAACCCAGACCAACGCAATGCAACAACCCCGCGCACAAGCCCTGAGCACTGATTCCCCCAGCTGGCTCTGCCGCAGCCTCCCTGGTGCCGGGCTCAGCGCCGGGCAGGGCTCTGCACAGGGCGGGGGGGGCTGTGGCATGGGGACAGCGCAAGTTGAGTCAGCACCAGAGCTGGAGGCAGGACCACAGGCTTCCTGCAGAGCGGTGAGTGAGGATGTTGGGAGATGGCCCATGCAGGGAAGGTGGGGGATGAGGGGAAATCTGGGTGTTGTGGCTGTCTGTGATTTCTTAAGAAAAGAGCCCAGGACTGGAGATGCTTTACCAAAATCATGCAAGTGACATTTGCACAGAGGTCGTTCATGCTGTGCCTGGCTCATGCTAGTATGGAAATTCACAGAGAATTACTGCATGGGATCTAGTGACAATGCGGTAAGCCATTAAACAAAACACTTTTGTCTTACATCTGTCCCTCAAACCTTGGGCTTCCATTTTTCCTTCACAGAACTGAAAAAATATCTCGCAGGCTGATTTTGGAATAGCTCGCATGTAAATCATCCCCTTGGGCTTGGGCCTCTCACGCTGGGGTTCAGCCTGAGTGACTTTTTATAGCTGAGTTATAAACTTTTAAATGCCAGACTTAATCAGAGCTACTGAGATGGCCATTACAGGAGTGGTTTAAGTGGCATAGCCCTGATATATGATAGCACAGAAAGAAGGTAGGTGGCTCATCCGCGGTGGGCAGTCTATCTGGAAGGGAGCAGGGCCTGGTGGCTAGAAGCGGGCACGACTGAGACACAGATCTCTTGAGTTTTGCCCTTGCCCTTGTGCTACTGCTCGGTGACCTTGAGCATGTTCCCTTGGGCTGCACTGCCCTGAGCAGACAAGTCTCAGACCAAAACTTGAGAGGAAAATGTGGCTCATCATGCCCTGGTTTCCCCAACATGCTAACGAGAATGCAAATATGTATCTGCCCCCCCTAGAGAAGTTGCAAGAATTGTTGGTGAATTGGCCTAGGGTTTAACATGGCGTTGTGCAGACTCAAAACATACAAATCAAAATGCTTCATTTATGGCTGACTTAGAGCAACCACCTGCAAAATCATATCGATTAATTATAATCACAGACACATCAGACACCAAAGAATCTAAAAGACTTTGGGCTTAAGCTTTCGGGGGACTAATGCCACTTTGCTCCTAAAAGGAGGCTCTGCAAAACTTTGACACCCCACCCCCCCAATTTTGCAAGTTGTAAGACATCCAGCAGGTTCCAGCTGTGAATCTGAGAGCCTCCCCCACTCTGCAACATCCTTGTGGTCTAAGCAGAACTGGACGGTCATCAACGTGAGAGCAGATGCTTGGACAGAGAAATGGATCTGAATGAAAACAGTACAGGAACTTTCCAGGGTCTTCTTTCTAAATTTATTCAAGTATTAAACAAACAGAAACTACAGCATGCATCAGATACTTTATTGTACAACAAAACTATGGACTTGTTTGTAATTGCAGCATTTCCAGCAACATCAGGCAGACTTGTCGATGTTATCCAGTTTTGCACAGTCACTAGAGTGTCGCATCATGAATTATTAAATCAGTGCTTCGTGGTAATACATAATTTCTTATCAATTATTCATGCTAATGTGCGTGTAGTTTACTTAATTGTGTTATTGACGATCAAAAGTAATTTCCTGAAAATCCTCAAGGACAGAAAATTTAATCAGCGTAACTACTTTTCAGATGCAATGCTGTTAAGTATTCTTAATTTGCTCAACAATTCACTTATTTATGTACCTTTCTGGAGGAAATACGAGTTTAATCAAACAATTAGATTGAAGAGTTAGTGTACAGAAGGGCTGAAGTTCAACTGAATGCAAGGTAATTATGTTGAAATGAAGTTGGGCCTGCCTCTTTGGAGTGGACTTTTTTTTTTAGCGTTTTTTGGGGGGGGTCCACAAAAGAATTACGATTGGGAAGATCACTAAGAAAACAGTGATTTTCTCTTCTCCAACCACTCCACGCAACAAAGCACACAGCTATCTATTTTATTTTGGTGGAAGAAAAAGGTTGTTGCTGTTGTTTAAACTAAGCCATAATTTGCAGCCAGGGAAGCCACCTCCACCTCAGTTCAGGAGAGCAGCTACTGAAGCTGGGACTCAAAGACAGATCACAGACTACTGCATGCTCCCCATGCAGTTAGGACAGTTCAGGATTGCCAAAAGAAACACATGGTGTGGCAAAAGTAAAGCAAAATTATTCCATCTGATGAATGTGGGCTCTGTCGGACTTTTCTTTGTACTTTGATCTAAGGACAGACCCAGCACTGCCCTCCCTGATGGCTTGTGTCCAGAAGACACTAACCCCACCCTGGGGGAATGCCCAGCACCCCTCACTCCTGGAGCAATGAAGGTGCTTGGTGCTGCCAAGCCACCCCCTGAAGACCAGGGGTTCCACCCTTTGAATGGGCACTGACACCAAGCCCTGCCTCAGGGAAAGGAAGGTGTGCACCAGGGGGTATGGGAGGGTCTTGTGAGCCCCAGAGAAGTCCCAGGTTCTGTGAAATTTGTGGGCTGAGATCACTTGGGTAGGGGAGAGAAATTTTTACTGCCAGCCTTACTTGGGACTGCCTTTCCAAGCACATCCCCAAGCTCAGATCCTGTGAGAAGCCAAACACAACCCAGTGTAAAAGTGTGGCTCAGTGCATTACAGAACATCCTCAGCACAATGCGCAGGATCAGAGCTGACAGGAATCCTTCCACTAGCCTCCACGTTACTTGGTCAAGTCTCAGAGCAGCCGTTTCACCCTGTTCTCCAGGGACATCTGTGGACAAGCCTAAGGAGTCTGCAAAAGGCAACTGAGAAAAGCCAAGCCCATGTCACTAAATTCAAATTTGCATCTGCATTTCCTATGGAAAAAATGTGGGGCACCCCAGATTAAAATGCCTGCTCTAGAGCATCAGATCTTCGTCTGCTTTGCTTTGGGGAGTTTTGGGTCAGAGATAAGACTATATTTCCTGAGGCATCAATTTCTCCTTTGCACTGTGCCCACTCTGTAATAATTAAGACATTTTCATATCTAGATTCATTACAACAAGCCTTCAGTGAATGGAATAGTCTGATTTTTGGAAGGCATAAAGGAATATCTTTCTGAGCTTTATTTCCTCTTTATTAAAAACAAAACAGGCAAGGACATACTTGCAGTGTTGCAATGCAGGATTATTTTGTTTTCCAGTCTTTCTTTCCAAGTGAATGATGCTAAAGTACCCGCAGCTTTGTGCAGATCTAGACGCAACTGCACTCTCCATTAAATACCAGCATTACTGTTTGAAGCTATGAATGCTGCTCTGGAGTCATGTGTCTTTTATGTCTCACCCAGGGAATGGCAAGAGTAACAGACTAATGTTCACATAGAGACTAGCGCAAGGATTTTATTCACAGGTAACCTGATCTCAGCAATTTCCCAGTAATCACCTCCATGGAAAGTTTCACTTTCAGTGAAAAGAAGGGAGAAGGAAAAAATTATGAAGTGTTTCGTTCTATTTTCTGCTTCTCTTACACCTGGCTTGCCTGGGATAGATTTAGTTGAAGTCAAATGCCATCAGAAAACAGCAGGCCAGACTGGTATATACCTGCATATTCCTTCACCTCTGCTGTGTGCGGTGGGGTAAATGATGCCTGGATGTCTCTCCTGCCCCGGACCACACGTCTGGAAGCGCTGCCCTTCTGCCAGCCCTCCATCTCACACGGGATGGGGAGCTGAGATGTGCGGGAGCAAGCCAGGATCCTGGGCGTTTCGGTGTCCCTGGCATGTGGAGGCGGGGCTAAAAACAGTTTCACGAACGTTTCCAAACACAGATAGTGCCGATAAATCAGGGGAGTGAACCTACAGCGGCGCAAGAAAAGCAAGGGTGTGTGAAAGGCAGACAAAGAGGCCACTCAGGTTTGCCAGGTCCCTGGTGGCCCCGTGACGTCCTGCCGGAGCACGGCCACACTGCAGTTCACCCCGGGGCAGAGCTCCGGCGGCGGGTCCCTGCCCTGAGCCGAGGGGCTGGCGCCAGTCCGGCCTCATACGCTCTTCTCTCCTTCCATGTGCTCCTTGGCTGGAGAGGGCTGCTTGTCCTGGCTGCCCTCGGGGCCGGGTTTGGCAGGAGGAGTGGGGCTGCTGCTGGCGGCGGGCAGGAGGTTGGCAGACTGGAGCACAGCCTCTGAGTGCTCCCGGGCCTTCATGCGCAGCGCAGCCACGCTGGCGGTGCGGTTGCTTTGGCAGCCGTAGGTGGGCAGGAAGGAGAGGCCCATGGGGTCTGGAACGCAGCATGAGCACAGCGGGCTCCCTGGGGAGGAAGGAGACAAGGCACCGTCACTGATGGGGAAGGTCATGGGGACTGTCTGACTGTTCCCTCCACGGTCAGTCTGGAGAGGGCAGAGATGGGGTTGGGGTCTCGAATGGCAACAACCCCCTCCCCTATTGACCTTTAGCGGGTACACAGATGTTCTCTGGATCAGGGCTAGAAAAGCCAGATCCTGTTCTGCTGAGGCCCTGGTTATTATACAGGGACTAATGACCTCCTCTCTCACTGTCAGATGAGATAGGCTTTTCCTTGGCCAGGCCCCTGCCAACTATTGGCATCATGTCTATCCACAGGGGTCTGTTCTACCTTCACCCACCCAATGTCTGTGCTGCTTAAGGATGACACCTTGAAGAGAACAGCCTCCAGAAGTGAGCCAGGGCCACCTAAAGCAGCTGCTGCTGACATGGCTTAAGAGTCCCATCAGGAGAGACAGGCCAGACCATCTCTATCCTGTCATCTGAGACACATGGGCTGTCCCAAGCAGGCAATAAAACACTGGAGAGAGGGTGAAATGGATATTCCTCTCCCTTTAAGCCAAAAGGCTACCCTACAACCCACTGCCAGAGGCAGTCCTCACTCCACCAGCTGCCTTCCTGAGCTGGACCACTACAGGTTCTTCCTCTGGCTTATCTTTGATGACACTGGGAATCAGGCCAGTTCCCAAACAAGCACACCTGGAAGTGTAGGTTGATCACTGGGCAGGACATGCAGTCCATCCAAAAAGCCACCTTGGTACCTAGCTTAGATGCGTCTATTGAATGAAGGAGAATGTGTCAGAGGAGTAGGGAGGGGAGGCAGGGTGGGATGGCTGAGCTACTACTTTAATTTGCTCTCTGGTGAGAAACATTGAGTTACACCATTCTTCCAGGGGTCTCAGAGGCCACACAAAATCCACATCCTCTTCTATGCCCCTGGCAAAAGCCTGTCCTTTGCTGATACGCTACCTCCCAACAAGAAACAGCCCGGCCATGCACATTCTGACATGATGCAATGTCTTCCTCTGATCTTTCCAAGCCAAGGACTTGCTTTAATTTCTGCAGTTAATATTTGAGTTAAATGGCTCATGACTAAGTGATGGAACTAATAACCTGCAGGGAGCAGGTAAGCTTTCTTTTACACTTCTGCTCTCAGTAGCAACGGGTCAGCACCCATCTGCTAGGGATGAAGGCAGACAGTTTGTTTTTTAGCATGTTGGCAAGACTTCTCCACAGCAATTGTCAGAGATTAGCAGCTTGCAAGGTAACGTTCAGGAAAAATTACTCTTTGCATTTTAAAAAACACAACCTACAAGGGACAAGTTATTAATGTAACTGGAAACTCTTCTTTTCTCTTGCAATACTCCTCTGATAGAGCATATGATCAGCAAACCAACATTTCCATGGGTCCAGACATTCGCACAAGCAAGTTTCAGCACTTGACTAAAATCCTCGATCCTTTGCTTTTAGCACTAGGAAGCTCAATCTTGAATTCTGTGGCTGCTTTGAGCAGGTCAGAAGGAGTGTTTATAACAAAATCTACTCAGTAACACAACTTACAGCTTTTGCCACCATCAACCACGCTCATAAAGTCATTTTTTGCCCTGTGGAATTGCAGCCACATCAGGCGTGCTGAACAGCCACTGTTTTAACAAGAGGGAGGAGAGGAAGATTGGCACTTCAGAGTCCCTAGGGTTTGCAGCAGGTCTTCAGCTGCAGAAGCCACACAGAAGTCTGTTTTCTTCACTGCTATTAAGCTCGACTACCTTAAGGTTCAGCTCTGAAATGGGGGAGCATGGAGGCCTGCCTGTGCACCAGATGTCTTTGCACTGCTGCTTTTTAACACAAACTGAGTGAGACTTTGGAACATGGCTGATCATGTCCCAGGCTGAGGGGAGGGCTGGCCCGTTTGCAGTTCCTAACACAGGATGGAGCACAGACTTTGTCTGCTTAGCGGGAGGTGGGGAGAAGTGGAAAAGAGTCTTCCCCTTTTCAAAAGAGCAGAAATTGGCTCCATCCCCTAAGAATAATTTTCATTCCATTGTTAGAGAGGGATAAAATATTTATCAGTCTTCAGTACCAATCTAAGCTCTTTGCTTAATAATTAGACCTGATATTACCCAGTGGGTCTGCAACCTGAGGGTGCAGAGTTACCTGTGGTGGAAACTAGGCTATCTCTAGCAATAATTCACCCATAAACCATTCATTTTCACTGAGGTTAAAACACTTGCAAACAACAGCTCACACCCGAAAAAAATGTAAAGTAACAAGTGTCATTTGCTCCAGGGTCCAGCTAGAATACAGGAGAGTAGGATTTAGCCCTATTTCTTTTTAATGTAAAAGGAAGGTTGAATCTACTTTACAATTGCCTGTGTCTGTGGGTGGTAAGTCCAGTGAAATCTATCGGACTTTGCTGGCACAAAAGCCAAGACAAACAATGGGAGAAGCAGGAGCCCAAGGTCTCCCCCTGCCCATCAGGCAGCCCACGACGGACAGGGATCTGACTTTCACCAAGAAAGAAGCATCCACATATAGCATACATCCATGTTTTTTTACATCTTATAGGCAGTTAGCCTGAGTCCACAGTGGGGAAGGAAGGAATCGTTCCTACTTATTTTGGGTCCTCAGAAGAGTTTAGGCACCTAGCTCCCATCAAAATCTGTGAGGGTTAAGCCATTAGCCCTAGATCATGATCCAGCTTCCACTAACATCTATGACAGTTTGATATTACTTAATGGGATTTGGATCAAGTTGCTACCATACGGACAGGGTACTGTTTTCTTTCTTTCAGGAACTTACTGTCTCCTGTACACAAAATTAAAATACACAATTAGATTTCCATTAACTTACAGCAAATTCTGCTGAATTGATCTGAACCTCCTTGTATTCCTATATGAGATCATACTTTAAACGCTCAGCCTGAACATAAATACTTAATGTAATAAATACAGTCTGAAATATTTGATCCACTTGGCAGTTTAATTGATCTACTACAGAGACTGACAGGAAAAATTAAATTAGTTCTGTCTTGTCTCTGCCAACATCACATTTCAATTGTAACGATATTTGATCTACAATTTTGGTTGCAGACCCTTTTGTGCAGTTCCAAGGTTCAGTTTCAGCTGAAAAGAGTGGGGTGGGAACGGGACCCATATTGATACATAAGTATTTAAAATACATATTTTGTATTTCAACTCAACAGTTTAAAGAATTTAATAGATAGCCTTTCCAAAAGGCAAACCCCCAGTTCCCTTCCTCTTTCAGTACTTGTGCATATCAACATTTGATGCGGACAGCTGAACAGCAACCTGACATGGAGGGAAGCAAGGAAAAATTCCCATTTAACATCCTCCCTGGTCGATACATGCTGTTTAGTTTTCAGAGAAGATATTATGCTTGATTTAAGTATTGTTTTCTTCTGATAGTAGTCACATTGGTTTGCTTGAGCTCTAAATCCTCATAAACTCTGAAATCACTTTCACAAGGGTTGGAAGGTCAACAACAACCTCGAGTTCATAGTATCATTTACCAGTGAGAGCTGATTCAAAGGGAGCTCCCTCTTGCTCTTCATACATGATGCCGACACTGCATCTATTAAAGCCTGAGGCACAAGCAGGAAAAACAATAGTGGCTTTATCCAAACCTTCTTGATCTCTGAATCAGGACGTTCAGAAGAACAAGAAAGGCATGAACTTAAAGGCTGAAATGGAGAGGCACCAGATGCTGCCAGTATAATGTAGGGCAGCCTCAAGGCTGCTAAAGTTGTGCTAGATGGTTCCTCCTTCTAGTGCCTAAGCTGGTTTAGTGCGGAAGGCACCCTGTGCTGCCCAGAGGCTGGAAGAGCCGACAACAGAGTCCAAATGTTATCATTTCATATCTCCTTGGCTTGTGAATCCTGTACGCCTAATGCAAACAACAAAGAGCTGATGATCTGGCTCAGTTGCTTTATCAGGAGCATTTTTGAGTAAATAACTTAACACTGGAACCTGAAGATTTCATCCTCCTTTATTTGTACCATTAGTACTGTTCAAAAAAAAATAATTCAGAAGCCAGGACCTTGCCTGTTTGGACAGGAAAGCTGGCAGCAAAGGCCACAAGAGCTGGGAGAACAGAACCAGCCCTTTCAATACTATCAGCTCAGCAATGATTTACCACTCTTCCCTTCCATATCAAAAACATGATCTGACCCTAAATCCTGCTGACGTGTCACTCCAAGAGGGGTCAATAGGAAACCCTGCCCAGCTAAGGTCCACTAACCTAATCAAGATCTGTCCTAAAGGAACAAGCCAGCACCTATTTCCTTCCCATGGCTCTTAGGGCTCCTAGTATCTGCATATTCCCTAATATTTGTGATAAAGACAAAAAAAATCTACCTGCAAGGTAGGGCAGTGCTGGAGTCAGGGACCTGTGGTACGGGAGTCAAAGTAATTTGCTCAAGGTCTGTGCATCTGCAGCAAACTAAAGAAATGTTTTGAGTTCTCTAAAGTCACAGTGGCAGGTAAACTAGGGAAAATGCCAAACAGAACCCACTTGATACATTTGCTATATTACATGAGAAAAGCCAGTAAGTCCATAATCAAGAATGACAGGGAAAATAAAGGACCCCAAGAGTTTTGATTCCCGTTCCCCAGTCCCATGGTACGCAGTGGTGCTTCAATTCAGTAAACACCAGTTCAAGGGTAAGTTAGGTCCTTGAACGCTTCTTTCTCAGCTTTGGCAATGGGAATTGCCCAATGGAATCGGGCAAATTCTCTTCATCTCTCCATAATAGAAATTGAAACGTAATGGATGGGCAGTTCTAGTTGTTGTGGTTTTTTTCCTGGATACTGCAATTAAGCCTCCCTAATATGAACAACAGCGACCACAGCAGCAACAAACCATAAAAGAGCCAATCAATGGTGCCCTGGAATATCCACTTTGATGTGCATAATGCAAGCCTGCTTCTCTATCAGCAGCGTGGAGGTGCTGTGAAAACCAACTGAGCTATAACTTGCACAGAGCAGAGCTGTGGGTGAATTATGAAAGTAATTCCCTGGCAAGTGTAATTATTTCTCTCCTCATACACTGCACTCATCACGGGGTCTGGGGAAATTTCAGTGGAATGCAACAGACACACTCTTGGCCTCAGCCACCAGAATGGTAGAACACTTCCGCTAAAAACCGGAGATTCTTGTTTACACCCATTAATAACATCTTCTACATTAATGAATTGCATTCATGCTGTCATCCATTAAGAAGGTACTTTGAGGTCTCTCTCTGCACAGAACACTAGCTTCTCCTGATGACTCTATTGTTATACAGCCCATAAATAAAACAAGTATTTTCCCTTCATATTTGAGGTCTGCAATTAAATCTACTAAATGGACTGCAGATGCATGGTTTACAGTAAGTGATTCATCTTGGAAGATCATGGAAATGTCGAAGTCACCACAATGAAGTAGCATAGTTGTCAAATTAGGACAATTTCAGAGAGTAACAAACACCAGAAATGTCATCTACGCAAGCCAACCTTCTTCCTGACTATGGCCAGTGGTGAAGAACTTAAAACCCTGAAGTAGGAAACCCTGTATACCACACAAATTATTATCTTATGCTAATTTTTCAAATGATAAATTGCATTTCCTGAAAGAATAGTACATAGTGAGGTAATACGGTAGTTAACAGATGCTTGCTACTAAGTACAGCCTCCAATGTGCTAAACTTCAGAGAGGAAGGGGACTCACCTAAAAGAAGGAAAAAGTCTGTTGTATTACTGAATAGAGAATATTAGATAGAAACAGAGAAAAACTGCCCAGTGGTAATACACTCTTCTCTGGAACAGTCTATGCTCTGAATTACAGTTCTGATTGCTATTGTACAGCTGGCCTGCTTTCTTCACAGCACAGCTTGTGGTGGCAATACCATCCCTTTGAGGGAAAAAAAAATCTCCGTTTCAGAGACAGCAGGGTTCATGGGGCACATTGCTCAGGGAGAATAGCTTTCTTCTCATTCATCAGACCACACCTAGTCTCATGCTCCAACAATATCCCCCCATTTACCTAGAAGTGGCACATGTGGGGCTCAGATGAGTGCTGCCTGTTGAAGAGTTGCAGAGCCACACAAAGCATAAGGCAAGCCTACAGTGCACTGCACAGTCTTTCCAAAAGCAAAGTTGCAGGCTCAGTCCCTGCCCCATGCTAGGCTGTCCTGAGATTTCTTGCCTCTACTAGACCAACTTCATCATCTACTATATCATTATACTACAAATTAGAACCAGGAACTATGTGTCCTAGACACTTTATGCAGCCTTGGAAATCTGGGTCTGGAGCCAAGCCATCAAAGTGAGAGAAGGAGAAAGAGAGGTCTTTACACAAGACAGAGAACTCTCAGGTGACAGAATGACAGTGGTCCCAGAGAGCATAAAATAATTGTTAATTAGTTACATCACCACCATCACTTGTTATTCACTGTATTGACTTTAATTGTCTCCTTCTAAAGCATCAGTCAAATATTGCACATTGACACCAGTGAAGTGTTGTCTCACAAGCCCAACAAAGCACGTCTTGTCTCCTCAAAGGAATAAGAAAACAACTTAGACCTCCTAGTAGTATCTGACGTGCTGAGAGTGCCCATTTGTCTGCAGGCAGTTTTTATGGCCTTGCTGAAGAATATGATTCCCTTTACTGGCCAGGATTATTCTCCCAGTGGTG
Source organism: Fregata magnificens (assembly GCA_013389945.1). Classification (NCBI taxonomy): domain Eukaryota; kingdom Metazoa; phylum Chordata; class Aves; order Suliformes; family Fregatidae; genus Fregata; species Fregata magnificens. The sequence goes on along the minus strand of WAAD01038304.1, from coordinate 52,367 downwards.
GGAATACATATCTATTTACGGGTTCCACATGGAGGAGCTGCATTTAATTTGACGTTTGCATAGAAGAAAGCGGAGTCATGCATCCATTGGTAGTGAAATGGTGCTTTGACTCTGGAGGAACTATTTTCCTTTCAAAAAGCACAAAGAATAGCAGTAGTAGTTTCACACCATGGTCAGCACAAGAGAGATACCAGGAAGAGCTCTTGATCATTTCACTCTTTAATAAAACTTGCAAAATCTTGGAAAACCTTACTGCTTGCTGAATTTCTCCTTATCCAAGCAATCCAAAAACCAAATAGCTCAGAATTTTATGCCCTGTGCTGAGTTTGATGGGATTTTGGGTGGGATAAGGTCCTATGCCCTCCGAATCACTGTGGCAGAGTCCTGTCAGCATTTCTGCTGCAAAATGTGACTAGATTCTCAAGGGAGAGGCCTAGGTCACTTCATTAAGACACATAACGACACAGACTAATGCCCACCTAAATGTAGGGTTAGTTGTCCTTTGACAGGCCTGAAGTGTACAAATCAGCTCCTAGCTCAAAGGGGGAAATGAGAAGGGAGAGTCAAACAAACTGAATTGAGCTAGACGAAGAAGGTCATATAAGGTTTTGTGAATACTGTGTCTCTCCCCGTCCTTTCTTTCCTTCCCATAACCATTATCTCTTTCTCCAGACTGACGTGAGCTTGGTTGTGCTCTCAAATACATTGGTTTAGATGAACCATCATTCACCTGGTGTTTCCATACCAAAGAAAAGCAAAATGCAAATCAGGCCTGTGATGCTTTTGGTCCACTCAGAACCTCTAGAGATCATCCTGTTCATCACTGCCAATTAACGAGACTGAAGCTCAAGGTCTGCTGTGCACAGCCCCTACCCCAGCCCAAGTGAATTGCTCTTGGAGAAACAGGGCAAGAGGAACTTGTGGAGATGAGCCAAGGAAAGAGGAGACAATACTCCATATATAAATACCACAAGAAAGATGTTACAATTATTCTCTGCTTGTATAAATCAAATTTGCCACCTCATAGAACTACAAATTCTTCCCCCTTAATCTCAAAGCCAAAATTTGACATTATTGAGACCTAGCTGCAGAAGAAAAAGATCTCCCCTCAAAGCAGCAGCTCAGTCTACCAGTTCCTTGCAAGTATAACAATATGCTGACAGGCATAAGCAGCTCCACAAAGCTCCTGATAGGTGGGTATGCAGATATGCAAATCTGTAGCTGGATTTCTTAAAATCAAAATATACCACATTACCCCAGTCCCCTTGCATGTATCTGGAGATTTCTAGTGCCAGGCAGGAAATATAAACAGGGCATCTCAGCAATGAACTCCACGTGTAGCTGACAACATTCATCAAGAGAATATGCACGCATCTGATAACTGATCATCCCTATACAAACCATAAAAATCTATATTTACTTTTGGGACAAATTTTTCAGGGACACTGCCTCTTAGTCTGGGCAACTGACTGTCTAATAAGTATCTATACAAGAGATTCAGGAATAGGATTTTTCCTGCCCTTAGGTTGTAAAACTGCTATCAAGCAAAAAGGAGCAAATTATTAATTTCTCAATTTAGTGGCTGAGCTGTAAAATCACAGAAAAGAATATCTGGAAGTCTTCCAAATAAATAAAACTAAAAAAACCTAAAAAAACCCCTCATGACTTTTTTTTTATTCATTTGTATTTCATTTTGCTTGGCTTTTGTCTATTTGATTTATTTTTCTTAAAATTTAGCTACTTTTAAACATGAAACAAGTGAGAACAACATATTGATGCATTTAATTTTCAAAATGCTTAAATGTAAATTTTAAGAAAAAAACATCTCTTAGTTCCACCCAAAATTGTTCACTGAACACAACCACATTTCCATACCTTTCAACCTGCCCGGGACTACATTTACCAATGAACAATCTTTTTGCCTGAAGAATTTCATCTGTATCTACTCCAGAGAGGCTGTTCCTGCTCAATGGAAGAAGCTGAAAGTCTCTGCGCCAAGACCTCGCAGTCACAGGGCAGAGATCGAGAGGACTCATGCAGTCCAACAGTTGCTGCCTGCTTACAGGGTTTAGGTTGACAGTCATCCTTTAAGTTTTAGGGCTCAGGTCACACCTGTATGGCTTTTCTTGATTCAAAATCACAGGTCCCACACCTCTCAAAATAGCAGTAGCTGTACGGTGTGTCTGGCTTCAGGTTTTTTGGGAAGACAGGAGGGAAGGGGGAACAGGGGGCAGGACACTGGACTTAATGCAAAGCTTAGCAGTTCCAAACATTTGCTCAGAAATATGTTTGGAATATATTATGCAAGGAATATACCTTGGCAATGCTGATTTAACTGGAAATACTCACAAAGAGCATGAGGTATGCCAGAGAACATAGTGAGAGGTATTAGAGGACATTTGTGTTCGTGGTGAAGGGTCTTAAACCGGGAAACTTTCCTCACAAATTATTGCACCACATTGGAGCATAGAGTAAATGTATGTGCCACTTTGTGCTTGGCAGTGCTATGAGGCTTTACATCCTACAAATCTATAAATTGAATTCATCCTGCTTACACCCTTAGTCTTATAAATTGTTAGACTAGGAACAGCTAATGGATCAGCTGGTGATTTATTTTTAAAAGATGCATACTGCTGCTTTTTGGGAACTGAAAAGAGTATGGACAACTGGATGTACCCTTCCTGAAGCCTGGGTCCCAGGTAATGAGGAATTACTTCGTGTCCTCCCCTNGGCTGGCATTGTGCAGAGATGTACTGCAAAGGAAACCGCATGCAAAGAGCGGATGAGGCATCAATAACGGTGCCAGGTAATGTATAATGCAAAAGGATGTGTATAACTAATTTATTAGTATAAATTCGACTCTTAAAAAAAGCATATGCAAAGAATACTCTAAAGGAGCAAACCCTACCTGCCTTGCTCCTTGAGACAAACCCTGACCTCACTAACTGCCTGAGTAAAATGAAGGACCTTCTCCACAAATGATGCTACAATTTACAACAGGAGACTCACTCCTGCACCTGCAGCATCGGTCAATGCACGTGCTGCCAATCATAACAGAAGGAAGGATCCATCATTTCCCAAAGGCTTCTCTGCTGGCTCAATTGGGAGCATGCTGCTTAGCTTGAAAGAGCTGCCCTTTGAGCTCATCCCTGAAGTTAAACAAAGTCACTTACCTTTCAGAGAGGCGACATGGGATAAAGCTTGTGCATATGTGGCTGTGTTGAGAAGAGTCCCCGGCAGGCAGGAAGGGAAGAAAGGTCCTGTAGGACCCACTGCTCGACTCAGGCTGATGGAGAAGAGAAAACACCTTACAAAACCAGAACTAGCTGATTCCAAACACAGCGTATGTGCACGCACACAAACACATTGGTGTCTCAGTGTCCAACTAGATGGGACCAAACCTGGATAACATTAGCTTCCCACAGCCAACAGCTTCTCAACATCTCCATGGGGAGCTGTGAGTTGCAAGAGACACAGCTCATCTTCTAATGATTTGGGCTGTACCTGAAGACGGTACTGTGTAGGTCAAGGCTTAGCAGCAGGCAAGTCTGTATGTACGTACATACTTAAGATGCATGCTTGCCCCAAAGAAAGGCAGCTGATAACATGTACTACTCTTACCTCTGCTGGATCTCCAGACTCTCTTTTTTATTCCTGGTTTGATCTGCTGGAGAAGGGGAATTTAAATTCCTTGCAGGAGGCGCCACCTCAGCCATTGTCTCCTTAGAGCCCTCTTGGTCAGAAGCACCCCTCTCTGTTTTCCTCCATTTAGCTCTTCGGTTTTGGAACCACACCTGGAGCAAGAGAGTAATCCAGGCTGAATACTGTGTGTAGCCAAATGCGAAGCAAGTAAATTGTAAATTGTTACTCTAGTGAAATCCGTCATTTAGAAGCTTGGCTAAAACTGCCTCTTATTCTGTGTCCCCATTGTTATTCTAGTTGAGCCTTAGGATTACATTTGCATCTGGAATACTTCTGTATCTGGAAAACAAGCCAGGAATATCTAAAGACATTCAAAAGGCACGTTAAAAATAAAAAAAAATATATAAAAAGGGTTTTGATGTTACTGTGCCAGTTAGCAAAACATTTAAATGTGTACTTGCCTTTATGCACACGTTTAATTCTCACTGATGTCTATATTTTAACACATCTAAAAGCCTTTTGTATAGGGACAGATTTAAATACATACCTAAGCACTCTGACAAAACTGTATATATTTAAAGTCTTTAAAGGAGCTGCTGCTAGAATCAGAGAGGTCAGAAATGAAAAGGTATGTATTAGGCCGTCTTATCCAGCCCATTTCCTAGAGAGGACTGATACTTTCTGTTATTCCTCTGATGTATTTGTCCAGTCTGCATTTAGAGGACTCAAAAGGTGGTAGATGCTAATTTTGGAAGATCATTCTCCAGTTTAATACACACCAGTTTCCAAAACTTATTTTTGACTTGTAGTGCAATACAAATATTCATGTTCTTGATTTTATCCCCTGACTTCTAGTCCAAACACTGTTTTTTTCCATTTACCTTGGAGCTGATGCTCTGAAAGCACCTTATTTGAGGTGGAAAATGCCAAGCCTTTCTTGAGGTCAGGAAATCCACATTTTAATACATGACTTCAAGTATAGGCGAGATTGTTATTATTATTATTCTCCTCCTACAACTCCATTTTAGTTAGCTGCCTTTTAATTGCATATATCAGCAAACGTTGAATAATGATTTTATCTATATTCTAAATTTAGAGCAGTTAAATGCAAAGCAAAATGCAGACACTTTCTTGCGTCTTAATTGAATGAAGGTCACAGCTATAACAACATTTAATTGAGCTATTTTTCATTATCATATTTTAATGACTTTGCACTGACAGTTCGCCTGCTTCTGAGGAAAGAGCATGATGAAGTCGTTTATTTCCCTATTTAGTTATTGTTTGACAACATCATCTTCGATTAAGACTCTGCTTTATAGCACATTAATCATATTTGAATGAGCAAGGGGTATAAATGTAAACATATCTCCCATCCTCTGTGTTTCCCCATGTCCCTGCATGAAAGCAGGCTAAACAAATGCTTGCATCTATTGTCTGTTTGCATAATGGCCAACAACAAGGCTAAACACCAGTCCTCAGCAATCTAATTGTCACCACCCCTATCTCACCCTTGCACCTTTCAGGAAGAAGTTATGATCTTCCACTTCTGAATGCTCAATAATTGTGCCATTTATCTCAATTTGCAGTTCAGTCTTTAGGCACCAATAGTCAAAATGGCATTTTTTATTTTTTTTTAAGCCAGCACCTACAATGCAGTGGCAAAAGGAGATTTTCATTTCCAAATAATAATCAGTTTAATTTGCCCGCATATGACCAATGATTCATGTTCAGATTTAATAATCAGGATCGCATAATCTGATTATAGGAGAAATAATTTGTTTACAATCCCCAATTTACTGCGGTGAATTCCATTATCTCTCTTCAGCCATTGGGTTTTAAGAGATACTAACATGACCCTAGGGAACAAAAGGCAAGCTATTATATTTCCTACAATTAGATCTTTGCATAGTCTTAACCCCGAGCACCTAAATAAAAAAAATACAAAAACAGCGTGCAGAAAAGCCCCATAAATAAAATGAATACGTAATCGTGTTCAAAAAATGGCTTGCAACTCTGTGGTGGATGCCTGCAGAGTTATAGGGATCCATCTCTGACAACTGCAGGACTGCTGTTCTTAGCAGAGCTTATACGCACACAAAGTTAATCGCTGGATATGGAAAAACAAACACCTGGGTCAAAAAAAAGGGGGGGGGGGAAAGTGGGGAGAAGGAAGGAAGGAAGAAAGGAAGGGGTGGAAAAGAGTGGGGGTGGAAAGAGAGTGATCATGGCCGATGGTATTTATTGGATCATATTAAAGTTGTGGGAATTGCTCTGCAGGCTTTTTAGCTGTGTAAATTAAGTGTTTAGAAAGAAGGCGAAAGGGAAAAAAGTTGAGGAGGTGTAGAAGATTTCTTCCTGGCAGCTGGGCTCCCTGCAGTTGACTAACCCCATTGCTCGACAGTGGTCATAGTTGCTTTGGAGAATCACGTCTCAGCTCTTTTCTCCACACACACCCCCTCCAAAAGCAAGGAAATGGATGTGCATTGATGTAATTTAGTACCTTGGAGACGCGGACAAATTAGTGTAGAACATTATCACTAGTTAATTATGAATGACCGATTAATCAACCTAATCTAATATTCCACATTATGTTGATGTTATTAAAGTGCATCATGAAAATGACAGATCGTCTTCATTTGCGTTCTTTGGCCAAATGTGCACTCTGCAGTCATGATGTCAAAAAAAAAAAAAAAAAAAAAAAAAATTTNAAAAAAAAAAAAAAAAAAAAAAAAAAAAAAGTTTGCCAGTTTGAATACCCGAGAGTTAAATAATTCCCCAGAATGTTTACCTGCACCCTGGCTTCCGTGAGGTTGATTTTCATAGCCAGCTCTTCCCTAGTGAACACATCGGGGTAGTGGGTTTGAGCAAAGACGGCTTCCAGTGCCTCGAGCTGGTGGAGGGGGGGAGAGGGAACATCTGTCAGGGGCAGGGCACGGCTTGGAGCGCGGTACGGGCCGGGGAGCTGCCCTCTCGGGGAGGCGTCTGTCCAGCGGCCCCGGGCAGGTTTCTGCGAGGGACGGGGAAAGCGGGGCCGCCCGAGGCTGCGGGCTGCG
>WAAD01038304.1:21748-42484 GCA_013389945.1 Fregata magnificens | reverse complement strand
CACACCGGCACCAGCTCCCCAGCCGGGCACCGCCACGCACCGCCGAGGTGTCTCCTGCCGACCTGTAGACAGAGAGAGAGGGAAAGAACAGAATAGGTGAATAACCAGAAGAAAGAACCCGGAGAAACTCATTGATAATCCTAGATCCCATCCCAGAGGAAGCAGAGAAAGTAGTGTCTAACACTCTGTGCAACGAACTGAAAAAGCCAAAGGCAGAAAACTCCATGGTAGGTGCACAGTGACCAGAATCAGTAAAACTTTGTTGCTTCTCTTTTTCTTTTTTTTTTTCTTTTTTTTTTCCCCCCGAATAGCAGATTATCTATCTCTTGTTCATCTGTCTGTCTAGCTATCCATCCATTCATCTATACATTCATTCATTCAGTCATCTATCTATCTATCTATCCATCCATCCATCCATCCATCCAGTTATCTCAGATATTCCCTTCCAGAGCGAATGCTTATAGCTAAGAATGAAACGTTAAAAAAAAATCTAAATTATTCCACCTAAATGAAACGGCAATGAAACCTAAAAGCTGTCTTCTTTTTAAAGCATCCAACACGCTGGGAGCTGTGTTCTGATTAGAAACCAATGTCCTCGGCAAGAAAAAAAAAACTATTCAAATTTATATGCAGTCATAGAAAAAAATCCAGAAGGCAAATAAAAATAGTAATCCATACCTAAACCGAACAGAAGTAAAAATCACCAATAAGGTTTGGGGGTATTTTGCACTGGAATAAGGCGCTGTGAGTTGTTGGCTGCAGAGACAGAAGGGCTCTGTGGAGTTCTGGAAGTGGCCAGATGTCTTTATATCTGTCTACAGCATGCTCTGCCTCTCAGCACTTGCCTTTATAATCTCACGCATAATTGGCCTTAATCTGATTATTTCCAGCGCTGTCTACAGTGAGTAACTTGGATAGGTCTATTGGGCCCTACAAATGGCCCACGTGGTGTGCAGAGCAGGGGAAAAAAAAAAAGATGAAAAGAAAAACCCCGTCATTTCTCAGCAAACACCAGGAATGTGAACGGCAGCAACAAAATCCCATTATTTTCTGAGCGNGTGCCGTGCCGTGCCGCGCCGTGCCCCGCCGCCTGGACCCCGGCGCTGACAAAGCGCCGGCTAATTGCCGCCGGATGGGTTTTGGGGGGCCGCTCTGCACACGACTTGCCTTTCCAAGCGATTGTACCGCGGCAAAGTTTGATTTTGTTCACAGCGAGGGGTCTCTGGATTTATGCTCGCTTCCCGTCTGCAAATGATATGCGGCGGGACCCTTTGCAATTACTTTTAAAATGCATCCGAGACATAGGCTCAGCGGAGAGAGATGGCCCTTGCCTCAGCCCGGGTGAAAATTAGACTTTAAAGTACCCAGATGAAATTTTCAAGTCAGGGACGCGGGATTGGATCAAATCACATAAACTGCAAAAAAAGCAAGTATAATGGCGCATAATTGGTTCTGTAATAGCATTACACAAGGATAATAGCCTGTTATGGCCCCCTGCACATTAAGTGCTTCCCTGGCGTAAAGCCTTTATGATATTAAAGGGGGAATATAATGATATTTTGGTTATTAAATGCGTGTAATTAATTTATGCACCACTGAAAATAAAGTTGGTATTATGACCCACTCAAGATGCATCAGAAGATGTAAGTCAGACAACTGTTGATAAGTTCTGGTGTCTATGTTTCGTCTAGACTGCTGATTTTATTTTGGAACAATTGCTTCTCCGGCAGACTACACAAATTTAATATTTTATAAACATTGTAATGTTCTGTGCAGGAAGGGCGAGCAAATCTACACGGGCTTTCTTAGATCTGATGGGAGTTTAAAGACATAGCATGTTCATACCAGAGCAAAGGAGATGGATACAGACGACACAGGTGCAGAAATAGATAGAGATTTTGAAGAGACGATATCTTTGAAAAGTTATTCTGCATATATGATCTCATTAAATAAACACTAATAAGCCTTAGAAATATCACCTGCTCTATCTGCCTTTCTCCCTAGGCACAGATGTGGAAATTCCCCTAACGTATATTCAAGTTGAAGTTATGTTTCAGTCCTGTAAAGCATTATTTCAGCAAAGCAAGGCAAAAATTAATTGTACCCAAGATCCAAACTGATTTGATCTGATCTTATCCACTCACCTATAATTTTAGCATACTAGTGATAGATTTAGAAAGCTGCATTCAAACATGTTTATATACATATACACGTGTATACACACACATACATACATATATATATATATTTACACGTGTGCACATACATAAAGGCTTTTAGGGATATCTTGTTTTGACAACAGATACTGATTTACCATCCAGGCAAGTCTCTGAACAGCACAGGATACTGTGAATTGAGACGACTTTTACAGCACCGTGCAAGACGCAAGACCAACATTCTGAATCCGACAGCACTCCTTAAAATAGCAGCACAAGCTTTAGGTCAATTAACCTTAAAAAGAAGAACATAACCCAAAGGTGCTGTCTGCATCTCCCCTGCCAGCCTCTCCAACCAGAGCTTTAAAATCCACGCAGGGCCAGTACTGCAGGATCCCTTTGCACAGAGACAGATGTGCCTTTTCCTTTTTCCTCTTGACGTCGGGAAGAGAGGGAGAGTGAGAGAGAGCGTTTTATCATAAGAACCCCTAATAAAATAATAATAACTTCATTATGGCGCTCTCAGGCCTTGCTCTAGTCAGGGGGGTGCATTGCTGTTTTGGCTCCAAGACTGACTTTCCCCAGCAGTTTAAAGCCTGCAAGTTCAGCGTATTGCAGGAGGCAGAGAGGGTAAAATGGAGCACGGGGAAGTGCTCCAAGTAGCTGCTTTTTAAAAAGAAGCAGAAGGACCCTGCGCTGGGCGAGGCTGAACTTTCTCCCAAGGAGCAGCAGCTGCAAAACAAGGCGATAACTAAGCAATATATAATCCCCCACCCCTCGCCAGTTCGGTGCCTGTTTAATTTTAATGCACGAAACGTGGGCTGGACATAATTAAAAGTTAACGCTTCGGAGTCTTGGGTGCCGTTCTCCAGCGGCCGGAGCCCAGGGGCGGCGGCAGCGGCGCNCCGGGGGAAGGCTGTTGTCAGGGCTGTTTCTGGGTCTCTCCGTGTCCCCCTTCTGCAGGCGCTTTCCTGCGAAGCTGGGACCGCAGGGAAAAAGGGGAGAAAAAAAAAAAAAAACCCAGTAAATTGCTTTGGATCATGGCTAGTATTTCTCTCGTAGTTCCTCTCATCTAGCTACCAAAGGCAAGCACTAAAAACAAGCTGTAGCATGGAATAACATCCAGAGGTGAGCTACAATATTTCAGCAAAAAATCTCTCTTTATGCAAAGTCCTTAAAGTCTTTCTCACATACACTTTTTTACTAATTATTATTATTACTGTTACTAGCATTACAGCAATATTAGTTACTAGGTCTACAAGGAAAAGTCCAAGTAAATATAATTCTGGATAGACATTTTGCTGATTGTGTGTCTTAAAGCAGAACTGTTCCTGTGCTGCACACGCAAACACACCTCTTCTCATTTTTCTCCCATGACAATAAAACCTAGGACTAAACTGATGAGCAAAATTACTGAATGGACGTTTTCCTTGAGAGCGCTCAGCTTTGAGAGGATCATTTGTAAAACTCAAGAAAGTCTGAATGGTTCAAGTTTGATGAAATGGCTCTCTTGCCTTTCCATGTCCAAATGCTTCCTTTCCCATGATTCCCAATACCTGACCACAAAAAAAGACTAGCAGCTAAAAGGTTATTTTACCCTAATTCATGTGCAGTAAAATGTATTTTCCAATTAACCAAATTTGCCGATTTGTCCCGCTTGGACACTCTTATAATTTATAATGTAAAAGTGTTCTTTCTTTATCTAAAGACCAAGGTGACTGCTTTTAATTTTCTGTAACCTCTTTACACTTGATGTTCACCAGACTCATAATGTTAATTGGCTTCATATACGGATCATCAGTTTAATGAAGGAATAAATCCTATGTTGCTTTATGTCCCTCTGTTTTAACAATGATTGCTTTAATGAAGAATGTGATGTGTTTGAAATCAAAGCTGCAGGAGACATTAGAGGGTTTTTTTATGATGACTGAAATGCTTATTTAAAGATAAAACCATAGGTTTCCATATTTCAAAAGCTTTTCTTTATATCATTTTCCGTGGGAAATACTGACACATTCTTCAGCAAAGAACTTTTTCTTTGTAACTGTGCGCAGAGACTGAGAGTAACACAGTTTTGTAATATAAACATCCCAATTAGGTTATGAAAATCTCTCTGAGCTGATTTTATACCACTGCGGTTTTCATTCAGAGTTTAATTAAAACTCCTAGTGAGTTCAAAAGGAGTTATGTCTGCTTCAATAAGGAGTATTTTGGGGTAACTAATACATCTCTTTGTCAACGTACTGCGTTTTCATTGTTCACATGTAGATGAAGAAAAGTATAGGGGAGAAAGAATTGTCAGTTCACACACAAAAGCTCTGGATCGCTGTAATCTATTTCTCCCCATGGGGATTTTAGGATTTCGGGGGCAAGGGTAAAATGTAATGAAACATGGGCTTGTAGAGGTAGGTGACTGCAAATCAGAGCATCAATTAGGCCAAGCTGGAAAGCAGCAATTAGACCCAACTGCATATGCCGGTTATACTAGCTACAGCAGGTTTAAAATGTACAAAGCAAATGCATTCTGGTAATTGAACTTTTACGTTCCTGGTCCCACTTATAATGAAAGTAAGCCTTCTTTTTTTTTTTTTCTCTAATGGGGACTGCATATACTGGATATATTTTTTTCTCATTTGAGAGCTGCTGTCTGGACTGAAATGACATGATCCTTAGATATCGGAACATGCAACACTGAAGAGGAAAGTCTCTAATCAAAGCCTGAGCAACCAATGGATTTGGACAGAGATTTCAGGACATGGCAGAGGAAGTGCTTGGGAGGGGAAGGATACTAGCTTAAATTACAACCACTGAGAAGTCAGGCGGTGTGCCAGGCCTGATCCCATGACCCCTTAGGTTTATGCCCCCACAAGTATTATACTCATTCAACCCAGGTCACACCAAGCTTCAGGCAGATACACACACATCTTCTCCCCCTCTGCCATACAGTATTGTGTCTAAGAGAACTATGTGTTTCCTTTCAGAGCTGACAAGGACTATAGTCCTATGGCCAGAACTGTACGAACACACAGGAGACAGCCCATAAACCATACTTTGCCTTCCCTCTCCATGGAGCACAAGAAGCTATCCTGTGGCATCTCCAGTGGCACAGAGGATCAGTCTGCCAGGAGTCTTATTCAGTAGCAACAGTTCTCTACCTGTAGCTAGGCCTTTACCAAACCTATGCCTGGTCCCCTTACCATTTGAAGTGACCCAGAGTGCAAGCTGGGACTATGCCAGGATTTGTTGAGGCAAAACAATACTGGTTTTCAGGGGGATTGCCTGGTTTTTTTAATGAAGCTGCCATATAAAGGTGCTTCTTCCCAGATGTGCTCTTTCCCACTGGGTCTTCTAACCAAGATTTGCGAGAAAAGACTTCCAAGGGAGCAGCTATAAGACTGAGAAAAAGTAGTAGCATTACTTGAAGGTAGGAAAATAAGACACAGAAAGACTGACTTACTCAAATTGTCCATAATGGACAACGACTGCAGAAAAGAGCGTGTAAGTTAACATCTTAACCATTTGACCTTGCCTTTGGAGAAAAGTTTTTTCCAGAAGCAGCTGCTCTGGCTTAGCAGAATCCAGTGTTTCTGAAAATTGAACGGATCTCACATAAATATGGATTATATGATTATTGGTATTATTTACCCTGGTCAAAGGCAGAAAAGTGATTTCCTATTGCCTAAAAGGTACCCAGAGCTACTAGAAGACTGAGAGCTGTGAAAGTCAAAGTTAAAATTTGAAAGACACATGGTATCTCAGATTTAGGTTTGCGCTTTCTTTGGGCGGTCCTTATTCACCCATGGACTTATCAGTTTATTTGGAATTTTTCAGATGCTTGGAAGTCTGCAGGGACTGGCCCTTGAAATATACATCAGTTGTACTATTGTTTATTCCTCCTTTGTTCTGACAGAGCATATTTGGGAATGATATAATATAACTGCCCAGTTTTAGGTTCTGGATCCATGTAGAGCCCCTAAAACAATGACCTGCTTTTCAAAGGTGTTGATTATTGTCTGGAACTTTAGAAATCCTGAAAACAGCTCACCTTTTCCAGAGACATGGTCTCTTGACTTCTCCGCAACTCCTTGTGTTAACAAGACAGGGTAATTGGCTTTCTGGCAGAATAAACTTGTCTCAGATCTCTAGCTGAGCATAGAGATGGTCCAACACCATGTTTATACTAGCTGGATAGGTATTTTGATGCTGTCATGGTCTTGTTCTTTGCCAAGTAGAACAAAGCCAAATCTTCATCTTTGTATCAAGAAGGTAAACCCTTGTGCTTATTCTGTGAAATAGCACAAAGAAAGGATTAAAACCTTCCTTTCCCCCCTTTTTCTTCTTCTCATAATGGGTGGATGACATTGTTTATGTGTAACACCTCCTCAGTCCTTCAGCCCACCCTTCTAACCATGCTTAAGTTCAAGCTTGTTCCTGCTCCACCTCTTAATATTTGATTCAGTGGGAAACTAGGACTAGGCCTTTCTCTATCCAAATCCCTCTGGAGTTATTTCTGAGGATCTGGATTCTCTGTGCTAGAGTATTTCTAATGAAAGGCATTACTGAAACACTGATAATGGTGTCCACTGGTGTTCAGAGATTTGTTGATTCAGAGAATGAAATGGAACAATTTAAACAAGCTGAATATTACAGGAATGAAGTAAAGGAGGAAATCGTAATCCATTCTTTGGGCTTAAGAACAAGGCAATACAGGGTCATGCAAACTTTAGGGCAGGGTCCTAAAGCATTCTAAAAAAAGTTCAACTTGAGAGACCACCCATATTGCCTTTCACCTCTGGCTTCATGGATCTTATCTTTCCCAGCATAATTTCTTAAATCAGGACCACAAAGCCCTTCCTCCACCCTTTCCTGTGCCCTCTGTCCCATTTTCTTACCTTAAAATGCAGGTCCTATCCCTGTCTCAGGCACCTTGGAGCATTTGGTGAAATAAGTCAGGAAGGCTTGAGACAGGACTTTGAACAGGAACAGGGAATCACACATCATGGAACTTGCATGGTCACCTACCTATCAATGAAAGAGGCACAAACTACCTCAGGGGCTTCTGTACAGAGAGATGGTCAGAACACAGGAGTTACCACAAAATGCTGATATCACGACAGCGTGTGGTGAAGAAGGAAGGGTCAGGTGGCCTTGAGGAGCACAGAGCTCTGGGCAGCTGGTGGACTTCTTGTACCTAAGGTTGGCCTTGCTTGAGAAGCAAGTGATATATTCATGAGCTGTCATCCAAGAAACAACAGGAGAAGCGGAATGGCCATGGTCATGGTGTTAATCAGTTTATTTATGCTGCCTGGCTGGATGGGAGCAGAGAACCCTGCCGGCATTCTCTGGAGTTTATTTAGGGTTTGCAATGTTCAAATCTCCATTTTAAATTTTTTTTTAAATTAGGCTTATTTTCTTAGCCTGTCCTTAGGCAAGTTACATCAACACTTTCAAAGTTTACATTCACATTTTGTATGTGCATTTGAGTTACAATCACAAGCCTCAGAACACATATCTCTTGCTGCCCAGAATGAGAATGAACCTCTTCAGAATATTTCAACTATTTTCTTTTAAAAAATTAAATGTTGAGCTTGCATACCGAAGCTGTTCACAGAAAAAAACCTGCCCTTTTGACATTTTGTTTTCAAAATGTTCAAAAAGCACTTGTAATGAAGAAAACCCTAAAATGACTTCAAATTACAACTGTAAAATTATGTTGTTGAAATCAGAGTAAAAGATTATGGAACTCTGGATTTTTTTTTTTTTAAGTAAAATTTTTCTTTTAGCTTTTTGGCCTACAAAAATTTGAAAGCTGATTTGAATGCTTGACCCTGAAAATTCTCATGCAATGAGGAAAAATATTTCTGCCCGTTCCTGTGCAGTACCTGCTGCAGGAAAGCAGTGAGGCTGAAAGGTGTTGAGCCACAGAGGCAGTTGGTGTCCTGGTGTGTGACCATGGTCTGTCCTGTCCATTTACCAAAGACTGCTGCCTTTGAAACAGCATCTGAGCTGTTGCATTTATAAACCAATATGAGGAGCTAGATGGTGATTTTAGTGGTCATGTACCCACCTCAAGCACAGCACATCAGCGGCGGCAGCAGCAGCCTCCAGGGGAGGGAGCCGGTGGGCAGCTGGAAATGGCGAGTGTGCTGCAGCCTCTGACTCCCACACACCTGTACAGCAATTTTTGGCTCCTGAAGGTCTCAGGCCAGTTTGAAAATGTCACTTGGTGACCCGCCTGTTCTGCCAGCGGGAATGTAGTCTTGTGGTCCAGCTCTAAGACTACCAGGCTCTTGTAGGACTCCAGGTAAGCCACTCAGGGTGGGATTAATTTGATCACATGTTGGTGTCAGTGTTGTCCGTATCTGAAGTTGGGTGACATGAATCCCAGCCCCATTTTCTCTAGGTCTCAGCCACCGGCCAGCCCACGCACACAAGAAGCAGTTCAATGTCCAGGTCAAAACTTCATCTTGGTAGAAGTCACTAGCTACAGTCAGTAACAGAACTTCAGCCTGCAAAACAAGGGCTGAAAACACAGCACCTGTGACAATGTACCCCTGTGAACCAGAAAGACTGTCACTGCAATAATAATTATAAATTATATCTGGAAGCAGGAGCTTATTATAATCTAGTAAAAATAATCCTAGGAAGTCTCAAGACATCCCAGAAATGATAAGTATATGTTAGTTACCTGCTGACCCATTTTCCACCAGAAAACTAGAAAGCAAAGTTTTGAATAGTTTTACAGTACCATATGAAAATAAATCAACTACTTTCATTTTGTAATCTATGCAATTATTGAGCCAACTTGTGTGAACTTTCCAGGGTAATATGTAAGTGTAAAAAGGCTCACTCAGGAACTGTCAATTTCCAGAGAAACATTGGAGAATTTAGAAACGGTTTTGCATTGTCATAATCTTAAAATAAATGTGAGGTTTTGATTTTTTTTTTTAATCAAGACAAAATCTTTGTGACAAAAGAAGCAGAAAAACTCTGTCAAAACCCAGTCCTAAAACAAAATACCACATTTAGGAAATGGAAAGTTATTCAGGATAGGAACCAACAAGAACCACATGGAGTTCGTCAAATGCAAAGTCTTGCTCCTGGGAAGGAACAACCCCATATATTGGCACAGGTCAGGAGCTGACTCCTTAGGTTATCCAAGGATCCTTGCGGATAAGGACTTGATCATATACCCTTGGTGCACCTACGCTAACCCCTAACCCCGTTTTGGGCTGCATTAGCAAGACCATAGGCATGGGGTTGAGGGAAATACGCTGAGAGTGGGTGTGCACTGGGACAGGGGGCAAGAGATGTTGTCAGATCTCCATCTTTTGAGCTATACATAACTCACTTGGCAGGGTCCTGAGCACCCTGCTTTGACTTTGAAGTCAACCCTGCTTTGACCAGAAAGTTGGACAAAGATGATATCCAGAGGCCCTTTCCAGCCTATTTTTTTCTGTGATTCTATTCTTAAGTAGTTTTAATAAATCAAGCACAGGAATATTTTATGAATGGCAAACTAAATCACTTCTTCCATTCCCCCAACATGGTGCATAGTCCTCTCTTTTTGTGGTACAGAAAGCATAAATCTTACTAAACAAACTGAAACAATTCTCAGAAGATATTGGTTGATCTAGTTAAGTTAGATATCGAGTGGACTATCTAACATGCTTACATTTGGTTTTTTGAAGCAGATGGTGTCTTCGCTCTAACGGTAAATGGCTGTCTCTCCAGTCAAGAAATCAGAGTTTTAACTCCTATTGCTCAATTCTTTTTCTTGCAACATCATCTGTTCTAATTCTGATTTTGAGCCGCTAAAACCTTGACACCTTCCACTTACAGCCCGGACTCTAGCAGTAAAATGGGAATCCCGGGAGCAGCAGTGGAGACCCAGAATTCACTGCTTATTTTGAAATTGTCATCATTTATTCCCAGCAGCACTTTGGCCCGGAGGGCTTTTCCTGTCAGGAAAGCTGGCCCAATGCTTAGCTTGATTTAACCCCAGGGAATTTTAGACCTGTTTTGGGGAAATTAATATACTTAATTTTTTTGTCTATGGTTTTTGAGGACACAGTTCCGTGGCCACCAACACTGCCTCAGCACATTCAGCAGAAAATTTTACATGGACAAACAGTTGATTCCTACGTGGATCACAGTACAGAGTCCACACTGATTTTTAAGTACATACACCAGTTTTATGCTGCCCGACAACTCCGTTTAACCTGTTAACCAAGCAAGATTTTTGTGAGCAGATCTGAACCAGTG
This sequence comes from Fregata magnificens, assembly GCA_013389945.1. Lineage (NCBI taxonomy): Eukaryota > Metazoa > Chordata > Aves > Suliformes > Fregatidae > Fregata > Fregata magnificens. Next base: position 32,063 of record WAAD01038304.1, on the reverse strand, counting down.
TACTGGGATTTATGCCATAACAATGCCGCTTTGCGTCATGAGGCCTGGATTTACAGCATCACCAGATTATGCTTTCAGTTAAAGGCCAATCACTTCTCAGTAACAGGTCATTTTCCCACTTACAGGCAAAGCTTACAGCTTTTGTTTTCCAGAACCAAGACAGGCTGTGATCTAGCTCTGAATTAGGGCAGTTAGTATCTGCATGAATCTATAGCTGCACACATCCTTGTGACAACAGAAAGTTAGCAGTCCCTCTTATTCTGTGAATAGCTTCTAGCAATAAACCCAGTAGGAAGAAAGAAAACATTTAATTAGCTGCTTTAAGGCACAATTGTCTCATTCACCAAAGGTCAGTTCACACCTGCTAACTGCTCTCCTTGGAGGTGAGCTACACTCAACGCCAGAAGGGGAGAAATGGCCTAGGTGTGACATACTTTTGCACAAAGCCATTGAAATGCACCCTCTGGCTGTGGCAATGTTCTCAAATTAGCCCCGAGCACTCCACCTCAGTTATGGATAAGTAGCACCATCCTCTGAGAAGCAGTTTGGGATGAACCAGGAGGGAGGCTGCCTCTGAACATGAATGCATGTACCCATAGGTGTACGTAAGAAAGAACCCGCATGTATACATGCATTTGCGTGTATGTATTTGCATATGTGATCTTAAAGGGACTGGAGACAATCTGGAGGATTCGGTATCTGTGGGAAAGCCCTGGCACTTATGATAGGCACCCAGCTTCTCTCCTCTCTTTTCAGGAGCAAGCTCCAGTGCTATGAATCAAATACTATCCTCCATGGGTCTTTCAAGTAAAGCACGTAAGTGCGCCATTTCCTACACGGAGAACAGGAACCATAGTAACTACCCCAGGCAATCTGGAAACAACTCAGAGCATTCCTAACTGGATGCCTCATACTGAACATAATTTTCAAGCCTGCAGAGCAGACAGAATAGAGCAGAGGCTTTTCAGCTGCTTACAGCACCGCTGTGCTCCAGCTTCCTCAGGGCAGGCACATTTAAGTTATCACCCCCTCACACAGGAAACCATTCCAGACCAACTTCCCCAAGCCCATCCCTTCTGCCTTACCCACCCCAGGACATCCCCCGCATATCCCTCCCCGTTTCAGTGCCAAGAAGCACTTTCCTATCATCTATACCTCGTGACAGGAGCACCACAGAAATCCCTTAAAACAAACATTTCTACAAACAGGAGACCATGGAGGTCTGATCTGTTGTGGATTTGTGCTCTTTACCGTTAGCTCTCCCTCACATCATACTCAGATCTCACTACCATCCCACTGCAGTGTTGTCAGGGCCAGATTTAGGCCTCTCCCCACCTTCTGCAATAATGAGTGTGACTGCACATACCTCACACACCTGGACCTCTTCAGTTCCAAACCCGGGCCAAACTCTCTATCATGGGGTTGAGCATAACCCTATAGCTTTACCATGGGGTTGGATTCTCTTCCTAGGCATTGTCCGAGTGTTTCCGCCTCTGAAATCCTGCTTTCCATGTGCCTGTGGGTATAAAACGCAATGTGTGTTATTTACCAGATGAGAATCACACTGATCCCAGGCTGTGGAGAAGATGCAGAAACCCATGAGCTGCCAGAGATCCAAGCCAGCAGACCCTGAGTTGCAGAGCTGACCACTGTACAGAAGCACCACCGTGCTAACAGGGCACTCTGCTTCCAGCCACCAGCTGAGCCGGCTCAGATAGCCCCACGCCTGCTGTAGCTGTGCCCTCGGTGAGGCTTGGAGCTGGTGGCAGAGGAGAGATGCTACAAGGCTCTCAGTCTTTTAAGGTGGGGCTCTTCCTCTGTATACCTCCAAATTTCAGTCTCTGGGGTGTCGATGCTCTTGGTGGCATCCAGCATATAAAATGTGCAGTCATTCCTTTTTGTTTCTGCTCTTTACAAGGAGAACTCTTCAGGGCCAGGTGTGCTCCTCGTTGGTCTTGGTACAGTGTTAATCACAACAGGGTTTGCTACCAGCCTTGCTTTCTCTTGCTGCTGTTGTGATGCAACATGGTATAACAACACACAATCTGAGTCACCAATCCTTTTCCAGACTGTCCATGCTGAAGACTACCCCTATCCCCTCCAAAACCCTAGCTGTTGCTTTTTGGTATGCCACCTAAACATATGATGTTCTGATTAAACCAAGACTCCAAAGTGTAACATTTCTTATTTTGGAATTCTTACTTATTTCAGTTAATGAATAACAAGAAAATGTACCTTTATTCTTAAAAAAAAAAAGAGGAGCATGCTTGTGCTTAATTGTTATTCTAATTACAAGTTCTGGTGTAGTGTAAATTTTTTCCCTTGGCATTATTATGAACCTCATTTCCTTACAAAGTCCAGGATAAACAATTCCAATATATTTTGTTTTAATTATCAGGGTTTAATGGGGCATAATGAGACTATGTTGAGTGGTGCAGAAAAAAATAATTTAATGTGTGCAAAACTACTGAGTGCTCCTAGCTTGACTGCATATTTCACCTATTGTAGGGCAGCACTATGCTAGCTAATATTCAGTGTGCCCATCATTTATTTATTAATCATGCTTGCTTTTCAATAGAAAATTTTCCTTTTTTTCCTGGCATCTGAAACAAGAAGAAACCTATTAAGATATCCTGGAAAAAATGGACAGTTCTCTGAGTTGAGCAGTGAAGGATGCAGCTGATACACAGCTGATGGTGCTAGAAGCATTTGTCATGTCACAGACAGAAGACTGGAGTGCGTTGGATGCAGAACCTGCCTTAGCTAGTCTGTTCCAAATGCAGTCCTCCTCCCAGCGTTATTTGGCAGTGAAAACTTCTGGCTTCAGTTCTTAGGGCCCCTACCAAAAGAAGCATAGATGACATCAGCTGAAGTCACCATTCAGAAATGACCTTGTCTGGACTCTCACTGTGGATACATTTTCCCACTCCCAAGGTGTGGTTCCTACAGACTTAAAACAGCACAGATACTTCTGCAGTGAAAAGGGGAAAGTGCAAAACAGCAGCCTGGGAAATAAACCAGTAAAGTGAGATTACGACCCTTTACGCTTTCCAAGGCCCCTTTGCCAATGGCACTGAATCCAATGGCTAGGTGGCATTGATGCAGCAGTTAGCACCACCCTGCTACCAGATTTATATTCCATTTTACCAGGGTGACTATATAGGAAGATCGAAACACCACCACCCACCCACCCAAAGTTTTACATAGGCAGAGAAAGATTTTGGCCATTTGTCTGGGAATTCTGAACACGAGGCAGTGTGGTCAGCATGGCGGCGATGGACAGAAATCTGCAGGATGAATGCTTTTGTTCTGCCAAGCTGGGCACATACAGTACGTTTGAAATATTCAGTCATACTGGAGCCCCTGCACCTGCACCATATAGCTCACACACCAACATTTCAACACGTGGTCTGCTGGATGGAAATACAGGAGCCCTATCACAGCCTGTTTCCCTGGCTCAGAGGAATCAAGCCTTTTGTCCTTAACAGAAATGAGCTTCCTGAATGCTCCGCTGCCTGTTCCAGCCTGGACTGAGCACCAAGTCCTTTGCCTTAACTGCTGCTCTCAGCAGCGAGACCCGCTCTTGGAGCTGTTCCAACATCATAGAGTGTCACAGCTCTGTTGATACTTAAACAGCCTCTGCAGCCTTCCACAGAAACCACCAGGCAGGAGAAAACCCTTCTCTCCACACTGACCCACGCATGCCATCCCTTCCAAATTTGTCTTGCTCAGGCTCCTCTACTCCACCCGTTCCAGGGTGTAGTTCTGATGAGCACATGCCTGGCCTACACACATGGGGTACAGCCTTCCCATCCATATATTTTATGTGTGAATAACAGTGTTTCTTTTGTCCCAGCTTTCTTAGTGAAATTTTAATGAAGGCATCCCAAGATATTACAACATACATGAAAATAAGACCTTACACACCAAGAAAATTGAAACCATCTCAGGTATGTTAAGTTCAGGACCTCCATGAGGTAGGCTGTTGCGAGCACCACACGTGACCAACCCAAAGGGCTTTAATCTCTACGCCTAATTCAAGTAAGAGTTACAAGAAGCTTCAATGCAAGTTTCACTTCAGGCATAATTACTGGATCCTCCCTGAAGGAAAACACATCTGTTCTGCTTACCCATTATACTCCTTGACATGGAGTCAGAGGACTTGATACAGTGCCCACTAAAGCCATTGGGAACATCCTCTCTTCTGGAAAAGTATTTGATTCATGACTCTAGGAAGGATGTTCAAATACAATAAAAAAATCCAGACCAATGTTACATTACATTTATTTGAAAATTAACATTTTATATTACAGATTAAGTTAATATACTCCAAGTGTTTGGCTTTTAAATAAAATAAATTTATTGCAGACATCAGTATTTACAGAAAGAAAAACATTTACATAAATAATTTTTTTTTAAATCTCATTTGAGTAAAAAAATTCTCCATGAAGTTTCTATCCATGGGAGATGACACGTTCTGTGAGAAGTCAGCCTCCTTCAAAGATTAATGGAGACAAGAAGCCTAACTAGGCTTAAATTACAACTCAACGAGTTGATTGAGGAACTGCAATGGGCTGGTTACCTGCATTAAATTGTAGCAAGACTGAAAGACCTCAGGGTGCCCCTTCCAAGTCTATGTCCTATGCTTCAAGGAAGAATGGAAGGGAATCGGTGAGTACCTTCCATCAAACTTGCCTCAGATACAGGACCAGGCCATCATCCAGCATGTTCTCACAGATCTCCAAAGCTTTGTAGTCTTCTTTCTTCCTGCTAAACTATGGGGATTCTGACCCATGCCTAGGATCCCATTGTACGGCCACTGTATAAACACACAAAGGCAATCTCTGCTGCCACACAGGCTAACAGCCACAGCAGACCATGGTGGAAAAAAATGATTTTACAAAGAGGGGGACTGGCTGACCCTTCATCATACAGCGGTGCAGCCCTGAGTCGGAAGCCAAGTTTGTTAATTCCCAGACAAATGCTCACCTATGTGATCCCTTGGACCAGCTAGCAAGTCCCAGGGGGACTTACAAGGAGGTCTATGCATTTGGTAGAGCTGCATGAAGAACAGCGGGAAGAAGTGCATTTCCAGGTAATGCATGAGCTGCAGATGGTAGAGGCATCTGAGATGAACTCTGGGCAAACGCTTATCCTGAAAGCTCTATGTAGGAGTATACATCCCCACTGGATCATGCAGACAAAACTGAATAAGGCTGCGTTACTAAGAGACCTGCACCCTGTTCCTGGATTGAGGCAGGATACCATTCCTGTTCAATCATAGGAAATTCTGAGCCTCAGTATACAGAAGAACTTAATTTGAACACTCAACTTAATGTGTTTCAACTCCTTCACATAGCAAGTTCCTGTTCTTAACGGTTTCCTCTGGTATACAGGCACTCAAAGAGCTCGCCAAGCAGGTCAGCATACCCTCCAGCAGCCCACTGCTCTTCGAAAACCAGCCTTAAACACCCTTCCACACAGCCATGGTGAGGGGAGAAGGATTTGAAGCACAGCTGAGCTTCTGGCTCTCCTGCCCTGTAAATTGAAATGCCATCTCCCTTGGTATCTTCAGTGGCAAATGGGGAACTGAATCCAGGTGCATGACAAATGCAGACAAAAAAGGTCCTGCTAATGACAACCACACCTTGTTGCCACCATGTCTTTATAATTTTTAAGGACCACATTCTCTTTGTCATCAAAATAAAGAAGGTTGAGGGACTTCAATTCATCTGGCACACAGCAGGGCGTGCTGACATCTTGAGACAGTTTAAGCGTATGGACTATGGACTGAACTGTAGCATGGTTTGTTGCATTTAGACTTTCCCCCAAGGGGAACAGACAGGATCCTCTGCAATAAAATGCATTGTATCCACTTGGGTAAATAATCCATCCTGACCAGCCAATAGCACGGAAGTCAACGTAGAGTTCCCTTCGATGACATGCTGTTACCTGGCTTTTGGCAGAAGGGACTGCAGCAGCTCGAGGTCTCCTGCTCATGCTTGCATTGCTGCTTTTGATGATCGGAGTTTCACGAAGCACACGTGAAGCATCATTTTTGGCAGGGTTCATCTCTGGTTCTGAAAGGAAGTTGCATCTTAATCTTTTGAGAAAGAAATTAATTTCCTAAGTACAGTATTCTGCATGAAAGTCTATTCCATAAATCTACATCAAAGTCTTCAGAGTAGATTTTAAAATTACATTTAACTGTAAAAGTACCAGAAGGGTTGTGTATTCAATTGCCATTTCAGCGGTATTTCAAAACCTGGTGTTTCACTTTGTGGCCTGAAAGGCCCCAACTCAGCAGAAATATAAAGGAAAAGCTCAACTAAATACATTCTGTGAACTCCACAAGCCCTTTTTGGGGCTCAGTCTGGTCAGAATGGTATTAACGGTCTTTATATGGCCACTCCTACAACACACATCACACTGAGCAGCACTAACAGAGGGTGGAGATCACAGCCTTTTTCCCTCTCCAGTATTCTCCTCCCAGGAACTCTACCCATACACTTGCAAAACAGAGTGTGTTCCTGTAGAGTAATATTTTTTAAAATATTTTTCAATTTTTGGATCTCAAAAAATTACCACCAGGTTTATGGAACTCTGCTAGAGAATGAAGCTTACTGACAATAGGTTGGCTTTCTTAAAGTATCTTCTGAGAACCCTCGATAAATGTCCATGGAGACCTCAAGATCCATGTACAGAGGCTGAAAATCACTGATATACAGGCTGGCAGAAGAACAATCTGTGCAGAATCACTGACCACAAACAACACGCAGGTCTAGGGATTTTCTTCATTGAGAAATGGGTATAATTTTCTCAATCCTGGCACAGTATCCCATACAGAGCTTGATGCTCATTAAATTGGGATCTAGCATTTCACTATAAAAATTTTCTTTGGAAAAACCAAAAATAAACATGCCAGCCTCAGTTTTGGTTTTAATCAATTTCACCACCTAGTTCTTAATATTGATGCAAGTCCTACCTAGTTTCTTTCTAGTGTGCAAATGCAATCGTTTACCAGAAAACCCTACAAAACAGAATCATTTTTGCCCCTCCTCACAGTTTTTGCTCTTTGCATTTATCAGGGTCTAAAATCCAGCCTTAGTTGGTTTTACTGGAAGACCAGTGGGAAAGGTAAGGCACGGTGTTTTGTAATTTAAGGGATGAAGGCGTTGTCTTTGATGAAAGCAGCCTTTAGTCACAATGCTAATTAGTCACTGAAGTTAAATAGGTGCTTAAAAATCAAGGCAAGGACAGAGAGGTTTAAATTGCTTATGTAACAACTTCTTCCACTCTTGAAAACTGCACTTAATAACTCTACTTACAGTTGCTTTACCAGCATTTTCAAGAAGTTTTCCACGTCACTGAGGTTTTTTGGCCTAAACATAACCTACAATTTTCATTCAAACTTCACCACCACAGAAATAATATAAATAGTAATTTAAAAAAATAGAACTCCCACCCATTTACAAACAAAATAAACCAGATCCCCCGTAGGCTTTATGGATACCTTCTGCAAACACAGTTTTTCTGAGGGGAGAGGCAACTTAAGGTGCTGGGTGACCTACTAGCAAGATCTATCAAATCAAACTCTCATCAGTGACAAAGCTGAACTTCAAACCTGTTCAACACTGCAAGATTATGTATACATGAGGCAGCAGAAGGTAACAGAAGATGAACAGGGAGCTGCTGCTGCTGTCGTGTGAACTTACTTGTGGAAGAGGGTACAAAGGTGGAAGACCTGCGTTTGTTACTGTTGGTGAAGAGGACAAGGAGAGCATTTCTACTCTCCTGCAAAGCTCCCTGGCTCTTAGCAAACTTAACCAGGTTGTGCTCAATTCTGTTGTTGAATACATGTGTTGTAGTTATCAAAAAGCCATGGTTGGAGCTGCTGTTTCCAACCCACTTGGAAACCTGGTAATGAAAGGGAAATGAAAAAATATTGTTTCGATATTCTTATTGCAGCATTACGATTAAGCAATGTTTATATTAGCAAAAGGGAACAGGCAACAAGCTATGGGAGCATAAGAACACGTGTTATGACAGAAGTGAGGTAACGGTATAGCTGAGACTCAATGGAGTTTAATATTTAAACCAGTAATTCAACATTCAAAAATACAAAATACCATATGCATTCCCCAAAGCTACATTTACAGGAAGTTAATTAATTTCAGAGAATTTACTAGTGAATAGATGAGTCTATGAGTTAAAATTAACATTAAAACAAATCCTCTCTGACTTTAGCCAGGAATTTATTTTTCACAGCGATCTTAATAACAGAATAGTATGAACTCTCCAGACTTTCCATACCATTAAAACTCATCTAAATCTAACAAACAGGGCATTTGAAGAAATTAGCTTGCAATCAGGCAAATTTACTTTATCTAATTGTTATAATTACAGACTAATAGATAAGGCCAGGCCGTTCTCAAGCAAGGCTATCGTGACTTAAGATGCAACAATCAGTCACCCAAGCATGTGGTTCAGTCTGACCATAAAGCTTAGGCAATGACAAGGTCTGAGAGTACAGATTTAAACCCAAGAAACTGTATGTTTTAAATCATGTTTGTTTGTTTGCTATGGAAAGGCATTCACATACTGTTATAGTTTAAAGATATCTACAAAACGGATCTTGAAACTAACAAATAGAGAAGTATACAGAGGAAGTTAAATGAAAAACAATCCAACCATGATAAATTCCAGAAACACAACGTTAAATCACACTGCACATCTGCTCTGTAGTAATGTCACCAGAATAAAAAGGAGAAATGAAAACCTACTTTTAGCACATAACCAATGCCATCTCCTTTGGCAGCCTAAGGACTAACATGTTTTAAACACAATGAGGCACTTGGCCTGATGTCCCTCCTACCGACTAGGTTTGGGTTACTCGATTCTCATCATGCCTGTGCTGCTAGCAGCATATGAACACTTCTCCTTTCATTCAGGTAGCACCACGTGTACTTTTAAGTGTAGAGAGAAAGCTTCTCCCTCTGCTGCTGTCCTTCATTTTGAATTGACCACAAAACCCAGCATAAGGGCAACACTGGAGTTATGAGCTGACTGTCATCTTAGGATATTTAGAATTAAGTCAGAATTCTCTGCTTACTGTCTGCGTGACATTGAATACTTCCCAGCCTTCTGTGTACAGGGACAATAATCTTGATGCAATGAGATGTTTTTTCTGTGGCTTACTTCCACTCTCCAAGAGCTCATACACTTCCACCTTGATGAGAGCAATACAATAAAACAACAAGAAATGAAACCAATTGTTCTTCCAGCAAAACAAGGAGGATGAAGATTATGCACATTTCTGCCACGTCATAGCTGTAAAGCTGTACTATCATTCTACACCAGGCAAAAAGTAGGTTTTGGACAGTTTAACAGAAAAACAAGTGTTGCTACATATGTCTACTTCTAGATGCATTCAGAGGCAGGATACTGGACTGTTCGATACTATAGAAAAATATCCTGACCATCCCTTTTATTTCTATTTTAAACATCTGATACCATGAAGGTCTTCTCTTCCTCCGTGTCTTTGCCTTCAGGTTTGCAAAAAGTCCAATCCTGCTTTTGCCAAAGTAACAGATACACTCAAGATCAGTCCTCACCTGCCCTATTTTCCTATGAACCTCTGATTGCTATTACTATTTTTTAGAGCAGCTCAAGCAGATAAATTCCGATTCGAATTTCAAAACATCTCAAACCCCAGAAAAGCACGGTATGGTTTGAGACAGATCTGACGTAGGTATCTTTACAGAGAGCTCACTGCCATAGTGTGCAAAGGACAGCATACTGCCAAAGCCAAAACCTTGCGTCTACTTCTTTGCATGCTGGAGGCAAAGAAAAAGTGAGGACGACAAGCAAATAAAAATAAAGCAGGTTTATGTGGTAAGTGGTTGCACTCCTCATTTTCAGTATTATTAACAGTGACAGCACAAGTGTTTAACTAACAGATTATTTCCCCACTTACTTTGCAAAAGTGTTTCACATCAGACCTTCTAGACACCTGTGTCCTCTTCAGCTTGAAGACCCTGAACTCGGCTTTCAGCATCTGCTCGCCCTTCTCCATCGCGCTGATGTCGAAGTAGAAGTGGTACTGGTCCACAGGAACTGGAAAAGAGCCTTCTTTAGGGACAACGCAAGACGCCGCAAAACAAGCTGCAGCCCCGCTTTTTCCACGGCAGCTGCGGGGTCTGCTCAAACCTGCAGGGGGGACGCGAAGCGGGAGGCAAAGGGGCTCCGCAGCGGGCACGGAGGCCGCTCCCCCGCTCGGGAAATGCCGCCGTTGCTCTGCTGCCGGGAATTCACC
>WAAD01038304.1:7005-21096 GCA_013389945.1 Fregata magnificens | reverse complement strand
GCCCAGGCGCCACGGTGGGCTCGGCCGTGCCGCGGGACGGCGCCGGAGCCTGCACAAGTCTCTAAGTCGGGCCCTAGCGCTGCCCAGGGTGAGGGTTTAGGGACCGAGTCCGGGTTTCTGCCATTGCAGTGCAGCAAGAGCAGCCAAGCTTCGAAGTAATTAGGGATGGGGGAGGCATACGCATTCTGAAAAGCTATTTTAAGGCTTAAATAATTCCCAAACTGAACCAGCTTTCAATAATTTGCCTCCCCCCACCTTGGTTGATGAAGGAGTTCCACCCCCCACCCCGAAAAAAAGAACCCAAAACCCCAAACTCTAAGCATCCTGTGTACTAGTCCTTTTTAAGGCAGTCTGGCAACTTACTGAGGAGCAATTACACATTCCTGATGGTTCACACAGCACTGCATGTTCTGCTTGTGCCACACAGCCCTGTGTTCCCTTTCCAGGCAGGAAAGCAAAGGGAGGGGTTATGGGGCAGGTAAAAATGTCCTCTGGCTCCTGTGCTTAGGCACACTATGTTAGACAGGAGTGCTTGCGCTGAGCAAGCATATGGGCCCATAGGGGAATGAGGTGGTGACAAAGAGGCTACAGCTCCACACGCTCCCAAATTAGCCACCTGAAGAAAACAAAAGGTTTAATCTGCATGGCTCAAAGGGCTCCGATATAGGAAGCGCTCACCTTTTGCCGCTCTAAAGCTGAAGTTCCTAGCGCACTTGGCCATGTGGCTCTTCAGCTCCAGACTCCCTCCTACTGTCACTCGTTCCAGCCTTCAGCTATTGTAGCCACACATTTGAAAAAAAAAAATTGCATAGTTATTATTGCTATGTTTTTTTCACCAGGAGACAAGCTTGCTGATCCAGTTTGCCACATGAGGTGCAGAGGACTGAGGGAGGAAAATGAGAAGCAGTGATGGGTTAATCAGACCAGTGTAAAGAGCACTGTTGCTGCACGTAAAGCGACAGCCAACTTTGATCCTCAAAACTCTCCAGTTGTCTTCTAAGGGCTGTAGGTATCTCAGCTCATGGCTAACAGCAGTGCTGGATAAAGTAATATCCATTCAACTACCTGCCTGAGAGCATGGGAAGAGACTAATACGATATGAGAAATCATCACGAGACTTTTTTTCAGTCATCCTAAAAGCTTTGCTTCCACTCCACTGCCTCTTCACATGCTTATCCTCACAAACCCTACCCTGCCCTTGGGCCTCTTCATTTACTCTAGTATCCTCCCTAGGCATACACCTTCATTTTTACTCTCATGGTGCTGCTTCCAGACATTAATGTCTGGAAACACATAGCTAGGGTTCCCAAACAACCTTAACTCTGCCCTAGAGGCAAAGATTTATGAAAAAATCCTCTCTGTTTAATATAAGCTGGGACCACAAACAACGAAATGCCTCAATCATAGTAGTGCAAGTGCAGAAATTCCAGCCTACAGTTAGCCAAACATAACCCACTGAGTGCTGTGTTCTTTTATTTTCATATTTCTGATTAGGCAAACAACATAATGAAAGCCTCGCTCCCTACTCTTTCGTAAGACTGTATGACTCACCACTTATGTAAGCCTTATGCAGGAGTTGGTCATAGCTCCACTGATGATACTACGTACTGGTTTACAATTAGTGCAAGGCTTCAACCTCCCTGTTCTGTATAATAAAAACAGGTTCTCTCAACTTACATGTTGTGAGCAGTGTGGCTTTGGGAGCCCAGGAAAAGCAGGGAATCTGTAGGGAACTATGATAGATAGTTAACAACTTAAAATTTTAGGTGGGTTCTCTAAAGAGTTCAGCATTGGCATTGCTTTTCCTTCTCCCTCTCTCAAATGCTTGGAGGGTCTGAAGAGTTCAAAATCATCTGGCTTTCAGGTATAACTTATGGGTAAGAATGGTGGGATTTATCAGGTGGCCTGCCGCATCATCTTCAATGCCATTATAATTAATATGGGACAGCAATATTGAAAAAGCATGGTTATCGCATGGTATCATTAATGGGCAGAGCAAAATTTACTTGGGACCCTTCATTGCATGTTTCAGAACCTTAGCAAGTTTGGACTTAAATGCAAGTCCAACCCTGCCATTCAGAAATGAAGAGCTCAGCTCAGAATATACTCTCCCTTCTACCATTAATTTCATGCTAGCACAAACAATAAGAAACTAGTGGATAGAGCGGGGTGGAAGTTGCTTCTTTCTCAAGACAGCTGCCTGACACTTTTCCATACACTCTGTGTGCAGGTTCTCTAGCTCCTAGTTTAGTGACTCACAACAGAGCTCTTCTTTCTGGGAGAAAAAAAAAAAAAGTAGTTTTCTGCTCCCTGAATTCAGCAGTGACGCACTGCGGTCTTCACCATGGCTTTGCAGGCAGGGAGCAGGAACACAAGGTATTTCATTCACTTCATAGCAGCTGTCTTAGACCCATTTAAAAAAGAAAACAGGAATGACCCTTGTGTGAAAGATGTCAGACTTCTCTTTAATGATAGTAGAGGCAGCAAAACCAGGGTCACCAACAAAAGTTACGCATTACTAAGGAAAGCTTCATCTTCTAAGTCTCAGCGGAAGGAACAGGACTGTACCACATCAGCGATATCATGTGAAGTAGGAATGTTGACGTCACCCCAGAGCCTAGAATAGCAGTCCCTTGAGGGCTGGGTAGATGGAGAGAGCCACTGAGTTAGTAAGCGTATATTCAGCATTTAGCTTGAATGTTGGAACAGGGAAATTATAAATGGCCCTAAGTAGCAGAGAGTGTTTTTACCATGTATCTAATATATAAATACCTCTCCCAGAGGAGATAAACTCCCAAGTGCAGACTTGCCAGCACATCCTGACTCCAAGACGTGCCCTACTCAAGCCCTTCAAAAACTGGGACTCTCAGCAATTTTGTATGATAGTTTTGTATAAACTACAGTTGCTGAATTAATGATCTAGACAATAAGATGTGATATTCTCTGTTTTTCCAACCAGGGCTTCTTTGTACTGTGCCATCATTTCCTGAAGCATTTCCAAAGGACTTTAAAGATTTCTTGCCTTCCCTGAAAGACTGCGTCCATCAGATGGGGAAACCAAAGCAGCAGGCAGTATAGTATCGCATCGAAAGTCACCCGGAGGTCTATAGCAGGAGAATCCAGATCTCCCTGCTCCTAAAAGACCAAACAGGTAGATTACTCCACATTTTAAAACATCTCAGTAACTATGCTACCTAATTTTTCCTCATGGTTTAAGTAATTTCTTGGCCCATACATTGGGAGTAAGACAAGTTTGAATAAAGCTGCTACAGGATCTCTTCGCATCTAATCTTTTCATCAGCTTTATCTATCAGCCACCACCAGCACAAGAGACACTGCATCGTCCTTCCTTGCTGAACCACTGAGATATGGCTGTTCCTCAACACCACCTTCCTCCAAGAGAGAAAACTGCTTAAACTGTTACTAGATTTGACATAGGCATCACAGCAGTATGTAGAAAGAATTCAAGTCAGGTATTATCCCACTGATTTCATTATTCATCTACCCAGTTCCTTCTTTTAAAAATAAAATTATTTTATGTTGGAGAAAAGTGTTACCCTTTCGAAAGAACATTAGTCAAATTACTGTTTTCTCAAAGACTGTTTTGTCAAATTAATTGCTTAAATTATTGCTTCGTGTGACAGCTTTCCCTGAAGGATACATCCTGTAACAATAACTTCCACACTGCTTTTTCTAGTTATGTGATGCCTGCCCAGATATCTTTGTCACTGAGAAAGTATGGAATATTATATGTGGATTTTTTTTTTGATAGATCTCAATGTGTAACATTTTAAAATCTATTGGAAAATTCCCTCCCTCACCACCAATGCTATTAAGAGGATTCCCCTCTCATTTTCACACTGTTACACAGTAGTATCATTGTTTACTGAACAGAGTTTGTGTATCTGCTCAGTCTTAGCAAATGCAAAACATTCTCCCTCTGTGAAGAGCTTTTTCCTTACATACTAGTGATGGGGCATTATGGGTCCTGGCAGTATTCATTCACTACCAAACTGAGTTAATTGGTGGATGAGGAAAAAAACCCTGATTCAATTGCAGACTAACATCAGTATAACCAAGTGCACTAAATACATAACTTTAACTGGGGAATCAAGACACAAAGGTCTCTTCAGATGGCTACTAAAATCATTGCCATCACCTATCTCCATTTTTGAAAAGCACATCTTAAATTGTACCTGAAGTTCAGCCAAAAATGGAGCCCACAAGATCATTCTTCGTGAAAATCAACCAAAAACCTGTGCAATAGGCTACCCCTTTTCAGGAACGCAACTCACCTCTAATTGTCCTTTCCTTACAGCAGTATCAATAAACACACAGAAACTGGAGAAAGGATAAAGTTCTGTGGCTGTTTCAGTCATGTATGTGCAGCATCCCAGATAACATGCATTTTGGCTCTGATGAAGGCTAGTATCAGAACGCTAGGTCCTCGAGGAACAGCATCAGCCTATCCATGTCAGTGAAGCTGCATTTACAACAGGTGAGGAACTGGAAAATTCTTAGTCCTAATGACTCAGTAGCTCAAAGAAGGGAAGTGCTGCAGGATTTTATGAACAATAACAACAAAAATCCCATCAAGTCCTTTTGAAAGTCTTGTCCCTTCTGTTGTAGCTTCTTGAAAGGCACTACTAGTAGTCAAAATTAGCCAAGTTTAGCAATCTTGGAATCAAAAGCAAAGTTGACCTTGTGACTGGAGTACAACTGCCTATAGGTGACCATCATCTGAAGCCAAAACTTACAGATATAAAAGCCCAATTCTCTACAGCTTTACTTGGGAGGATAACATTTATTACCTGTAGTAGACTCAATTCTCCACATGGTGTAGCCCTTTGAGAAGAGGCTGAGCCACAGTATGAAGTTATGGATTTAAAAATACTCCTCTCCATTTTTAATCACCATTTCTATCAATCTATCCATTCAGCATCTTGCTAATATTTCTTTTGTGGCGGGTCATTATTGTTCAGAAGAGTCAAACGCCTACAACCTTTAGCAGAATCTCTTTTCTCTAGGTAAGAATTTAGTTTTTATTCCAGAGATTAGTCGGTTGTACTTCCCCCTTTATAAATATGGTTTGAAACCAGGAGGAACAACTAGGGTAAGAGTTATAACTTCTGCTGTTAAAATACCAATGCCGCACGTTTTACCCAAAGAGCGTACACAGTCCCCATAACCGCTTACAGAACAATCCAAGTTTTTGCTTATTTAGCTTTCTAAATTTTTGTTCAACTGCATTTGTCTGCTGAGCTGTGTGGGTAGTAGGTCACATCACCTACATTGGCATGACATTTTTGGAGTAGGATGGTGCTCAGCTTTTAGCATCTTTACAGGAAAGAAATTTTCAGTTGTTCCTTGTGGTATACTTTTTTTTTTTTTAATTCAAAGATCATACTCACTGTTTCATGCTGCAATGTCTTTCCTTGATAAGATTTAATGATTTTTTTTCCAACCTGATTCCTAAATTAGCATCTGTATTTTGATCATTCTTTATCCCCTTTTTACTGAGGTAAGAAAACAAATTATAAAAACACAAGCATTCCACATGAGTGATTTTTGGAATCATGCGCAAATAAAGTAGCAACTACCAACTGCAGCATTGAATACTTGGAAACTGAGAAGGCTAAAATACAAGCTTTAAAAAAAATATTACATATCTATAAGCTATTTAATGGTAAACATGTTTGACTATGAAATATCATTAGTCAGGAATTGTTTCAGATATTCTTTGAAGATGTGTAAGGAATTCACTTTACACAGGTAAAGCTAAACAAACAAAAAAAATCAGATAATACTTTACAGAATAAAAGTAGGATTATTCTGAAATAACTCTTCCACCTTAAAAATGTATAGCAGCTATATTATATTCCAGAACAACTTTTACCTATAAATCAGCCAGTAGACCTTTAATCACAAAAATTTTTGAGATGAAATACTTAAAAATATTTTGTAAGTATTATACTAATATTCATTCAGTCTTTCAAACATTTTAAACAAAAGCTAGTACGGGAAAAAATGTAGTTGCTAGGATGCATAATTTGAAGTTGTATGAAAAATGGAAATGTACTTAAAGATAATATGAATCATTTAGTCAGAGCCACACTATACAGGNCCAAAGACTTCTAGAACAGAGTTTTGGTTTTCTTTTTTAATAAGTCCATAAAAGCCAAGGATTTATAAAAAGCACATGCAAGTCCATTTACATTAACAGATCAGTGAGAAGCTGCAAATTTTCCTTAGTACAGGAACTATGTCTTTAAGATTGGAAGTCGTAAATAAAAGAGGGCACCAGAACTGACAGCTAAGGTGACAACAGCAGCTTTGCTGACAGCTGAATTCCTGGGGCATAGGTATGCGTGGGGGCATGACACCGAAACCCAATTAAAATTCCCTATATCTTTGGAGAGAACAGCAAAATTCATTTGTTTTTACTCTCTTACTGATCCATTTGCAGTCATATCAAGAGATCTACAGGTTTTGAAGTGTTTTGTAATTGCAGCCTAGATTCTTGGTTTCATCTTTCTCCTGAAAGAGGAAATGTAGTGAACATAAATGGGATCAGAAAAAGAGATGTCAGGAAAAGGTGCAACAGTCCCACCTTCAAATGCCATGAGGAAAAGAAACAGATTCTTGGACTGTCTGCCCTCTCCAACTCCAGTCTGTGAAAAGCTAACTGACCAGTTATTGAAACAGTGAGGCACCACTTTCTACAAATCTCTACAGATCCTTTAGCACTGAGCAAAAACAAGAGGAAAAGCTGTTGGAAGTATCTTAAAGACTTTCTTTACAAGAGCAAAGTAACAGTTTGTATTCTTGCTTCACCATTCACCTTTCAATATTTGTACTTTCACTTAAGTAAACAAGATACTTTCACACTGAATAAAAAACTAAAAGTAGCTCAGCTTTCCCTTTTCTCAATAGCTTAGGGATAGGAAGGACATTAGGCATATTTAACTGTTCCTAGTTTAAGCCATACAGTAATTTAATGTTGCTGCAAGAATACGGTTTTCTTCTCAAAGTCTATCAATTTTTCCCCCCTTAAGATTCCCTTATGTAGCAAACCAGTACCTTGAAGACAGACCTGACATAGTACTCAGGTTTGCTACAAATAATCCAATCCTTCCTTCCTTGGAAGAAAATGGGTATTAGAACTTGTCTGACTGCCAGGAAGACAGATTTTCCCTATCTACAGAATAGGTATGACTTGTAGCTTCTGTATATACTCCAATTATGTCTCTGGCCAAAAGTGATTATATTTAGTAAAATACAGTGAAACCATTCCCGTTCTGACCAACTAACACCTCAGTCTTTGTCCAAGTATAAAATTCTAAGTGCTAACAGGGAACTGGAAAGTCTTTTTACATAAATTACAGTGAGATCCATGAACATTTCATGGGATTTCAGTTATCAGTCTACAACCTGTGACAAACATAACAGTTACTGTGACCTCAGTGGTAAGAAATATTGTACCAAGCAATTGCCAGTGGTGTATGGGACTGTAACCGAATTGATGGTTATAGTGTAAATGGGTTTTCCATAATATAATAAGTTTTCCATAATTATCAACTGTCAGTCATCTCAATATCCTGCCAGGCTTTCAATTTTTTGTGATTAAACTGCCATGGCAGTAGAATTATTTCGCAAGTTAATTAGTGATGTAAGTTACACTGCATATGCTAGATGCTGGCAGCAATGAAAGCACCAACACTAAAACAAAATTCTCACTACTGATGAAAGTGTCATACAAGGATTTTGATGCACTTGTTAGTACAAGTGAATCTCTCATGCTGACCACTATCTCCTCTGGTTTTTTTTTTTTTTTTTTTTCCGGATGGTACACTGTGTGCTCCCCGACCATTCAAGTAACATACAGAAAATCAAGGAAGTTCTTGGAATTTCACAGAAATCAAATAAAAGCCTCACAACCCACAGCAACATCCATGGTTCTTATTGCAATAAAAAGTCAGTATGTATTCTTCATCCCATTTATATTAAGATTTCTTTTAAAGGAAAGGTGCTGATATTTTGTATTGTTTCATCTATGAGGTAGATGGCACTTTCATATAAATAGTGTAAATCGGAAATTAAGTTAGCTCTGAGCCTGCAACAAGCGCTGCACCACTGACTGCTCAAGTCAATTATTAAATCATGAATACGAAATAATTCCTCATTTTAAAAGACAAACAGTAAGTCTTTGAAAGGAGAGTGGTGGCCGAGCACACAGACAGGTGCCTTCCCTTGACAAAGGTCAGCGGAATTCTGGCTTTAGCCTCCAGACACCTTCACCGTTTGGGCTCCTATGGAAGGTGCAGAGATTGCGGAGAAGTTCTCTAAAGACACAGGACTGCGCCACAGGCAGTTTGGACTCAAATTCGTGCAGTAGTTCTTGAGTGCTAGCCTCGCCGTCCATGCGGGCCTGGAACGCTATGAAGTTACGCATATCCACGAGCAGTTCATCGTATTCTGTTGAACCCGGGGCTGGGGTGGGTGCTTGCTGATGATTCTCATCTCCCTCATTCCCTGTCCGTTGTGGTAAAATAAGGTGGTTTCTTGCCCTCATCTTAGCTAATAAAGATGAAGAGTCCAGTGCACTGGATAGCGATTCTCCAGATTTTCTGTCAAAGTGCCCATTGGAACTACACTTCTTTACATTTTCTTTCTTTATTGTATCTGCATCCTGCAAATAAACATACAGACTATGGAGAAAGTTGGATTTTGAGATCCACAGAATCTGTTAAGCAAAATCTGCCTGCTGTTTAGACTTAAACAACAAACATGAACAATCAGAAGCTAGTCATCTGAAATAGACAATAAAGAGCTAATATGTTCTGGTCTTAACTTGAGAACTTAGGAAGCGAAAGAAAAGCATTGCTGGTCTTGAGACAGATAACCAGGCCATGCTGCAATTTGTGACTGCTGTATCTAATTAGACTTCATCAAGATGCTATATCAAAACATGAAAAAAATCAAATTCATGGGTGACAAAATTCTAGAGTTATACATAATCATATGACAAATGGGTATGAGACACATCCACAGTATAAATCAGATTTGTTGCATAAATCAGAACATTTCACATATATCAGCTATTAAAAGAGAAATGTTAGCTTGTGTGTCTTACCTTGCACTTCTTTGCAGGTGATGCACAAGTGGAATGTGAAGAAAGCAGCATGGGGTTTCTTTTCTGACCAAACCGACTCCTAAAAACCCCACAAAAGTATTAACTCCATAAAACATCCTTCTCAAAATGATCAGTATAGTTTTGCCAAAGACACTGACTGGGTTTGCATTTTTGAGTTCTCAAGAGCCCTCTGCCAAACTCACTCTCCTCTACCGTGCAATAATAATGCTTTCTTTGTACTTCAGAATGGACCTCCTAGGCTTGTAATATGCCTTCATGTCTTTATTAAATATAAAACATGAAACCCTGCTTTGATGCGTTACCACAAATACCAAGTGCAAAAAAAAAAAAGATAAATCCATAGCATCCTAAGGAACTCTTCTATTTTTGGAAAAGCAGTGTGAGAATTGAACTTACTTTATTCCTGATGGTGCACCTGAAAGACCAGTCATGCCTGTCCAGGTTGGCACACCAGAAGCAGCTCCTAAACATCGCTGTCGAGAGACTTTTAAGGCTCTTAAGGCATCCTGGGCCACTCTGTTTGCTTCTGCTTCCACCACCACGTGATCTGCACCAGAAGCTTCCATAATGGCATCATGCTTCATAACACTGTGTACCCCTAAAAACCAGAAGATACAAGAAAAGCTGAAGGAGGACATCTGTTAATTCACATGGTTTTCTGTAAAATTAAATATTCACCATTTAAGTGAATACCACAATCATATTTTTCCTTTTTCCGGTTGATTATATTCAGCACTTGAGTACAGTCATTTCTAATAAGAGAACCCCCTTTTTATCAGTTAAGCAATCAATTTGACAGCAAACCACTTCTGGTGTGCTGATGAGGTCATTAGTCACAACAGACTTGGCAATTACGTGGATAAATCGATCATTTCTATTGTTATGGACAGGACAGACAGAAGTGAAACCCTTGTGTAAATGAAGGTTGGTTACATCCTTATTTCCAGAAGAAACAGTGCATTACTTCTATATCCAGAAGTGTTTCTGGAAGGCTGCAGATCTCTCTGAAATATTTGTGCCAAGGTAATTAGCACATTCATAACCGGAGCATTTCAATGATGAACATTTTAATGTTTCACTACAGTAACAGAATAGATAAAACACATTTTGTATTGTAGCTCTAACCATCAGAGTAACACAGCTGCTTCTTCCCTCACTTGCGTAAGTTTTATATACATCTGTTTAAATAGTCTGACGCTGTTGAGTAGCCAAATAACAATGGTTACCTGATTTTTTGAAAAGTTTCTCCAAGACGTAATCATCATTTTTCTTTGAGTCTTCCTCCCTCTCTTCCCTGTTCTCCCTTCTGTATCGCTTTTGTTTCACTAGGTGAGGAATGCGCTCTCCTTCAAATCTGGCATCTTTGTGGTGTTTCTTCTTAGACTTATCTTTGTGGCTCTCATGTGACAGCATATCCACCCTGTGCTTTGTTTTTGAGGTGCATTTATAATGATTATTATCTAATTGCCCATCTTCAGTTTTAGCAACCTGCTTTTCCCAAGAGCCAGCTGCACCACATGTAAGGCTAAAATCTCCCTTGACATTTGCATTAGCTGCTCCATGTACTTCATCAGCCACCACGGCATTCAGACATTTGGCATTCTCTGAGGACCCTGCATCACCTGGCAGTAACTGGGACATAGATTTGTCAGCTCTTTCCAAGCTTTCCTCCTTGGTTTTAGTCAATGAATTTATATTAGTAGCAGCTTGTGCATTATCTTTTGCATAGCTATTTTGGTCAAAGGCTTCCAAATTTCCATTGGTTTCCTCACTTGTCTCTATTGCTTTAAAACAAGAATTTGTCATGTCGGTGGTTGAGTAGGAATTGGGTGACTTGCTGGACTTTGGCGAGTTGCTTTCTGTAAGATGGAGATCACCTTTAGAAGTGTCATTATCAGGTGGCTTTTCAAGTTTCCGTTTCAATTGGTGTTTTGGGACTTGAACATCTGAACCAGTACCTGACAGATTAATTAAATTAGTATCCATTTATCAAACACTTCAAACAGTTTTTTTCTTTTAAACAAATAGAAAAAATTGTGTACCTGCAAAAATTGCACTTGTTTCTGTCCCCTGAGACACATCTGGGCTGCTCAGAGTAAAAAGTTCATAAAGGTCATTGGATTTGAAAAAGCGCCTCTGCTTAGGGTCTTTCAGCACTCTGTTCGTTAAAAACTGTTTGAAGATTTGTCTAAAAAAGAAAAAAAAAGTACTTTGGGCATGAAACAATGTCTAGCTATGTTTAAGTACTGAATACAGTACTTAAACAGAAAACTGTGTATGCACAAACATTACCCTGCAGAACAATTAAGCAGTGGGAAGATGATGTTAGTTTCCAAAAGACAATCTTGAGTTAGTAACTTTCAACCAACCAACTAAATTGTTAAACACAGTGATTTATTGTTTTGCAACAACTCCATAACACAACAGGTAACTGCCATCCTGAAATGTCCTATGAGGCATCCTTAACTAAGCAATAAATAACTTCACAGCTAGAATTTTTTTCTGTCCATTAAAATTGAAAAGATTGTGTATATTACAATAAAACTATCAGAAAGCTACTGAAAGAAAAACAAGAGCTTGTTAAAATGACAACATTTTAATGCTTCGATTGGTTGGAGGGATCAAAAGCAGCAGAGTAGTTCAGTCTGATGGTGACAACTGGATGACAACCACTGAAAAGGGAAATCAGACTTGTGGTTCAGAGGACGGGAAAAAAGAGCCCATCTGCAGAGGACTGAAAGGAACAAGTTTGGGGGAAAACTAAGCTGCAAAAAGTCTTCTAGTATTGGTAAATCTACTTTTATGCCATGTTTGTATGACATAGCTTTTGATTGCAAGTTCTGGGCACTATTTTCCTGTATAGAAAATACATCCCTAAATAAAGCTGGAAATCAGTTCTCAAGAATTGTTTTTATCATGGTTTTGGCTCTGCTGGCATTAAGCAGGGAAACTATTTTTTTAAATCCAATTGGCAAAAACTAAGTTTAAACATAGGTGCCAGCTACTGTAGTGCACCCATCAGAAGACTTTAAAGTTTTTAAGAATTAACCGAACTTCATAGCTTCCTGCAAGGATGATCACATATTTGCAGGGAAGGAAACACAGGCAAAGAGAAAAGACAACTTGCTTAAAGTTCAAAGTCCACTGCACTGTTCTGGAAATAAATGAATTTCTGATGGCTGTCCTGACCCTTAGAGTCCACTTCCTTGATGTGGTCAGTGTTGTTCAAACAGAAGTATGCCAGAGGGATGCAAGCCAACCAACAGCGGATGCTTTGTGTCCATGTGGTAAAACAGATTAAAAAAGGCACTCAATAAGTGCAGGTATTTCATTATTTAGAGCTTTTCATTCATCTGCATTTTCAAGGAGGATATTCCAGTTCTACAGAGTAATGCCTAGACAGAGGATTCCCATGCACATTCATTTGGAATTCATGTGAGCGAAGCTAACTACTGAGAAAGCTGAATGAGAAAGCAAAACAAAAACATTTCATTGATTTTGAAATACAAGCACTTTAAGGCTTTAGCTATATTTTGGAATAAATAATGTGAATATGACTTGTGATTCTTAGGATTTAATTCTCTCACTTTGGAATGATTTGGGAATAAAATCAAATTGGGTTTGCAGAGTAGTAAATGGATGTATGTACCACATACATCTTTATATATTGTAAGGACAATATAAAGAACTTGTTGATTTCTATTTGCATTTCAGACTTGTTAAGTCTCATGGTCTGAGTAAGGGGCTCATTTTTTCATGTCTATGCCTCATACTCTCTCATTTACAGTGAATTCTGGATGTGCTGGACACAGCTGCTGGAACAGACTGACGAGGTATATTTAGCATGTGGGTCTTGGCGCTAGAGAGGCAGCAGCACAGCCCTGCTGCTGGGAGTCTAATATTAGAAGGAGGCCCATTTCTCAGCAGAAACTTTAAAAAAATTTTCTGTGACGTGCCTATCGTGACCAAGGTTGGGGGTTACAAGTCATGTGTGCACATGCACAGGTATGTCACTGTTACACCACCTCAGATTCGCTACAAACATTTTCTTGAGCATACAGCTGTATCCAAGGAATCATTCTGACTGACCTGTGGTATATCTTCTCTTCAATAGTACCTGCAGTGAGAAGCCTATACACAGTCACCTGTTTCTTTTGGCCTATTCTCCAAGCACGTTCCCGAGCCTGGAACACAAAAGGTTTGGTTACCAGACATTGGCCTCTTAGACATGTGTTTGACAGAGAGCTATCGATACCACTATTTCAAACCTAGTTTGGACATTTAACAAATAGTTCAAGAAGTCACATAGCTGTGGTATTTCTACAGCATTACGACAACTAACTCAGCAGGAGAGGAAAACAATTTAGAAAGTTTACATATGTAAAAAGATGAGTCTCCGATTGTACCAAGAAATCGATGCAAAAAATCTCGAAAAATAAATTTTGTTAAAATTAGAACTCGTATCTGAGACATGTACTTTATATAGACTTATTCCAAAAGGGATCTATTTCACAACAGAGCTTTATATACACATTTCCTTTGAACTTTTCTTCTTTTTCTTAACTGAAAGCTTTCCTACAAACACCTTGAACCAGCCACTGAAATAGACCACTCTAGGTCAGACTACACACTCGCAGATCTCAGAGCTATGTAGGATTTCCATCAAAAATAGTTTTTTTCCTCTCAAACATGTAAGCCCCATATACTGTTAAGTGATCTGATAAACCACAGTCTCATCACACCAGCAGATAAAGAACAACTTAAGGTATTGGCTTAACAGCATCTTCTAAGGGCATAGCTACATATCATTATTTAATGACAAAGCCAATTTAAGCAACACTTGTTCTTCTCTTACCCTGCATTGCCACCATGAACAGTCATGCCTGTTCAAGAGCTTGCACAGCTGTACTCTCTCTTCAGAAACATCTAGTTTGTTT
>WAAD01038303.1:78768-138609 GCA_013389945.1 Fregata magnificens | reverse complement strand
AAAGCTAGCACAAGCTCTCTGCAATACAAATGTAACTTTCCAAGTAACATTTGAATTTTTGTATTTTATTTAATTCAAATGCCTAAAATTTGGAAAAAACTTCTGTTGGGATGACACTAGTTCCAGGGAAGAAATCACAGTTTTATTATTTACTGCAAATGCCATTCATTTTACAAGGCCATTCCTTTTAGTTCTGTAGTCTGACTGCTGCTGCAATTAAGTCTAAAGAAGCTTTCCTTTGACCCTACTTGGTCTTACAACATATACAGAAATGCAAAGAATGCGAAATTTGATGCTTTTTATATTTACCTTGGCAAAAGAAAAAAATAGACAAAAGCTTCTTCTGCTTGGAAAAAACCAAAAATGACATCTTAGTAATCACAAAGAAAATGAAGAAGCCGTAAAATTCTACCTTGCCCTCTTTGCATGTCATCTTGGTAAGGTCTTGCACAAAAAGATACTAACAGGTGAACATCATTGTTTCACCCTGGGCAAGTACACAATAAAATGGCTTATTAGTATCTTACCTGCAAAGTCACAGCATCTGCATATCTTATCAGAAAAGTACTAAGTTATTACTTCCCTTTCTTCACCTCTTTATTAAGACTCTAAATATCACCATTGTGCCCAGAATATTGGGGGGAAATCAATCTGATGTCTGAAAAGTCAAGGCTTAAACTTGAGAATGCTTTCGTCTTTCAAAGTTACATAAGCAGGAGTAATACAGAAAGACAAACTAAGAGAATATAAAAGGAAATAGAAAAGAAGAATTCAGAAGATTTGGAAATGTATTTTAATTACAGAGACTGTAGATAAGGGTAAATTTGACAATGAATTCATGGTAGACTCAAAAGATTCAGGCAGTCTATGAATTCTGACAGGTTTTCAGATAGCTCAGACTTACTATGCAGAAGGTAGTGAATATTTTATGTTGTTTATTTTGAATATTTTTACTCGGGGTCAGGTCTTTTTGGTTAATAAAAACCAACACTAAGTTACAAAAAAAAGTATGTGTGTTCATAAATATTGATGAGAAGCCAGACTGAAAGTCCTATTACATTGACCAGTCCCATTAACTTTAATGAGCTGTCAGTTAGACCGCAGGCCTGCAAACCAAGACACCTTCAGTCACCTCTCCGCATAAGCAAGCGTATAAGGGAAAAAGTATGTTCTCAGCAGAGTGCATCCGCTGGGGTTTCTTCTCAGCAGCACACCTCTGGCCAAACAACCACATCAGGTCTAAAGATCGCGGAAAGTCAGCAGTGGGACACATTCACATCAGGTCCAGCTGGTGAACTAGCCAATGGCCTCGTGATATTAAAGTTTTGGGTGGGTTTTTTTTGGTTGGTTGGTGTTTTATGGTTTTTTTTTGGTTTTTGTTTTTTGTTTTTTTTGGGGGACGGGGGGGGAAATCAAAGACAATGTAAGTTTGTCCTCAAATAACTGAGAAAAATTAATCCACAATTCTCCAGCAATTTGTTGACAAGTACAGGTTAAGTCAACAGATCTATGTATGTAAGTCAACTGTGTCCTTCTGTCAGGTCAGAAAACCAAACTGAAGAACCATACTATAATCATCTGCTGCCAATTCATCCCTAAATAATAATTTTAAAGAAGGAAATGAAGAATCAAGTTAAAAGCTAGATGTCACAGTGGCAAACAGACTGTCACTGCCAAAGTACTCTGTAATTTACAGATCTGAGATCTATATTACATTAGCTCTAGGCTTTAAGACTATTTGTTCTTCAAAACTTTTCCCCATGATGCATAACTTTATTTCCTTTTAAAATACAACAGACTGGCCACCGGAAAAGGCAGGACGTTGAGCACATGCTGGTACCCCACCTGGAATTAATGTATCCTAGGGGTAAAGCAGCCCTGATATTGGGAGTCAAGGAGGAATTTCTCCCCCACCAAAGACTGGTAGTGCTTTCCTGTTTTCCTAGGAGGAAAGCTGCATGAGAGCAGTACAGTTTGTTCATATCTTTAAAGCTATTCATGATGACTCAGTGTAAATATCAACTTTTGAACACTAAATATTCCCAATGAACACTTGCCAAAATATTCACATATAGAAATAAAAAAAAAATCAAAGCAAAAAGAGCAAAAATTAAAATGTTTCACATTCTGGTTAAAATGATGAAAAGGTGAAATGAGATTAAAACGTTTATGCCCTCTACCCTACAGACATCTAGACTGTATTTTATCATCCTTGGAGGGGCTGTGAATAGTGCTTTTGTACAGCTATTCTCTTCTGAAAGCTTTCTGAACTAATATCAGACACAGACATTTGCCTTGCTGTGGGTGGTGAAATTTCATTCATATTCTCCTGTAAACAACTTAACAGCAAATTACCAGTGCATTTCCATGCCACAAAATCACCTTAGCAACCTCTGCAAACATCTTCATCTTTGAGATGTAACAGTCACATGAAGGTTTGCAAAGTCTCCAAAATAAAAATACCACCTCTGGTAAAAAAAAAAAAGAAAAAAAAAAAGAAAAAAGCTTTATGTTTTGCTACATAGAGCCTTTCAATCCCTAAAAGACACAGATTCATGTTTTGAGAAGAAACTGGTTTTAATGTAAAGGAGCAAACATTCCCTTTCAGAGGAAAAATATCTGTCCAGGACATGGTGCTGTCATTGGACACGCTGCCTAACATGGCTTTCAAATTAGCCAATTTAGCGATGGTAATACTGATCAAACCATCACTGGAATGAATTTTCCTATCTTACCTCATGATATGATTCTGGTCAAAGATCTGGCAGAAGAGCAGCATTTTTTGCTTGAGAGGAATTGAGTGTGAACTGGATTCAAACCAATGTTTTTCAGAACTTGTCGTGGATTGGGAATGCTAAGAAAATTCAGCAGAAAAAACATACATGTGTATATTTGCGTCCTGGATTCTCAGTGAGATGTATGCTTTTCCTAATGTCCTGTAATTAATAGATCCCAGTTTCTCTTTTCTCCTTCTTACCCATTTGTTGCTCTGGTACCGACTTGTTACAGGTCACATCTGGTTTTTTGCCCCTTGGCATAGCGGTGTCCAAAAATGGCAGGACACTTCCATTAAACACCCACCTTGAAACGCTCTGTAGTTCTTTTCACACCCTAAATCAACTAATGCAACTTGTTATCCATACAAACAACTCAGCTCTTAACAGGGACCAACCTACAGCCCACGTGACAAAAATAATGTGGCTGGCAAAAAACCTCAAATACCTGGCAGGCTATCAAGCATGCACTAAAAATAGGTGGGGGGGTGGGGAGGTGGGGGCAGTTTAACTATCAGCTTCAGGTGTTCTTGGGTATTTTGCTAGACTTCAAAACTGGCTGCAGTTGATGTTTGCCATTAAATAGTCACTGATTTCAGCTACATCAGTGCATGGCTAGGGTTAACCAGTATCCACATCAGGCAGCTGAAATTCTGAAAATTTCAGAAGTTATTTTACAGGGTATTTAAAGAACCTAAGTCCTACGGCACTTTTAGCTACTTCCTTTCCTTACACCTTCGAGATCAACTCTGACTACTTCTAACTGCGATTTTCCTATATTACATACTCTCCAGGAATCTCGTACATGAAAACCAACAGGGGCTTGCTCACTGCAAGCCACAGAACCCAGATCCTCAAACAGCTCTGTCTCAACCCCATACAACAAGGTTGTCTTACATTTTTACCAACTTGTGTAGAAACACTGTATTTCCACCAGAATATTCCAGCCTGGAATATTCAGACAGCTGGTCCTAGCAACACATTACTTGAACATTAGCCCCTGTGTGCATCTCACTTGCCGTAAGTGTGAAGGTCTGTGGTGGGTGACACGGTTTTAGCCACAAATCCAAAACACAGCACCATATAGGCTGCTGTGTAGAGTCTCCATCCCAGCCAGACCCAGCACCAGGTCAAACACCCTGACATAATACCTCACAATCAGAGGTTACCAGTCTATCATAGGAAGAGTTTTATTGATAGGATTTTTAACTCAGACTGAAGTAGATCATGCTTTTAACTCTGCAAATCCGTTGTCAACGAGGCAGCTGTACTGCCAGAACATCAGTGGTTACGACAAAACACAAAGAAATGAGGATTTCACTCACCTATGTGAGTGCACATGTGACTTTTTAGGAATCTCACAAGTGTATTTATATTATCGTTCCCTTCCACATCCTCTAAGCCAACTCTAGTTTTAGCTCTTTGATCACAATTTTCTTAGCTCCTCTGGATAAAGAGGATGAAATCTGTAGGCCATGTAAAAAATGCTAAGGCCAACTTTATAATGAAAAGATTAATTTCCAATTCTCTGAAAGCCCTGAATATTTTTTAAATATATGTAACAGGAGATAAGCTAGTGTTTAATTCATCTCTCAAATGGAATTCCAGGAAGGTGCATTTATACATAGCTAAAAAGAGCTGCAATGATTACACACGAGACCATGCTCTACCTGAAAATAACATATTCATTTGCTGTATGGTTACATACAAGATACTTTGAAAAGATGAGGTAGGTCAGTCTAATAGATCTGTTTCAATTACAGATCTAACTAAAAGCCTATTTCTGCAAAGTTCTGAGCAATACTTTGAAGTCATAAGGATGAAAGGGTATTCAGTGTCTGCCAGCCTGAGGGCTCTGGTACAGACGAGCAAAACGTCCAATTCCTTACTGACCAAGGCTAGAGCCTACTGTAGGGATTCCCCAGCTTTAAGCAAAAGGTCCATTGCCAACTCTTTCTAGCTCATGCTCAGGTATGTAATGCTGCTTAAAAGAAATTCTGAATCTGGATAACAATAGATCAGATCAAGGATGGTTAAAACAGGCTTAAGAATAGAATAAGTTTTTTCTAAACTTCATCTACAAGAACATGGAAGATTCACTTGATTAAAAAAATATCCATAATTGCATTCACAAGGCTACAAGACATCCAGTAGCATTTAGTAACAGTACTAATTTCTACCAGCACAGGCCAGAAGAATTAAGTTAACAATTCCCACAGCCATTTATAAAGCTGCCAGCCTAAACAACTGGTTTTTTTAATATCTCACCATCAAACTGGAATAACAGATCAAATTATCCCTCATAGTTTAGAAGCCTCAACAAGAAGATGAAATTTAAGTCACTCAGGATTACCAATGCTCTGTAAATCACTAGTGGGATTTGCAAGTCTTTGGGTAGCTATGAGCACCTTTATTTCAGCATATATTTTGTTTATTCAACCATAATCACAAAACCGGAAAAAATAATCAGCATGGCTAGTTCAGTAAAATACTAATACCAGTCTGACATATGTGTGGTGAGTCGTGCCACTGGGTTGGTTTGCAAAGCCTGTGGGCTTCCCTCCCTCAGTCCACTGGGACCACAATGACATGACCTGCTTTTCAAATGTTCCTATGGTCAAATACAGGCTGTTAATGAAAAGGAGCAAATCTTCAAGCTTATCCAAGGAGCAAGCAGCAACTATGCACTGAGACACATGACCCCCAACATCCCTCTGTATAGATTTGGTATTGCATTTGCTCGGCCAGCCCACAGTTCATTCCAGCGCTGCTGAGCACAGTTATTGTTTGGTTCCTGAACAGTAATGGGGACAGATCTCTCTTTGAATAAGAATGCATTTCTTGTGAGTCAAAACTACCAAAGGGCTTAACTTCCCTCCCCCATTTTCTTTTTCCCTAAATTCTGGAATGCAGAAACAAGTCATAATTACCCTGAAAGCAGAAGAGGGAACACAAGTAAGGAGGGAGTTGGTCTCTCTTCTTCATAATTCTATTCCTTTGCTTTTTTATCATGATCCAATGAATGACTGTTGCCACAAAAGACTCACTGTTATCAGCTTGCAATTAAAGCCTTCACAGAAAAATATTCAGATTGCAGTCAGGCATTAATGCTTAAGGAATAAAATCTTTGCTATGTACTTTAGAATCCATGTTTAAACATTCTGTGATTTTATTCCTTTCTAAGTAGATAAGACTTTGGGAGGGGGATAATTCTATTCTAGTAAGTAAATGATATTAAATAAAATAACATATAGGTAACAAATCATTATTCAGCACAGCTTTTACATTTTGCTGTGTAAGATCCCTGCAAACATGAAAAATTAAGCACTTAAGATGGCTGACAAAAAGCACAGGTGTTACATTCATTGAATGGTTTATATTAGTTGTGCTTTTTCATGTTTCCAAACAATCATTAAGTTTCTCTTTTAAGTTTGAATAGTTTCCTGCAGCATTTACAGCACAAACACTACAGCACTGTGCTAGTGCACAACCACCTTAAAAAAAAAAAAAAAACCAAAAAAACCCCCACCAAAACACTCTCCAGAACAAGAATTTATCTTCCTTCTCCTTCAATTTCACTTAGTTGTTTCTCCTCTTTTCAGTGCCCAATACTTGAGAAACATGGGAAGAGTATACAGCATAAATGATGATCCAACAGTTCAGTTGTTCTCATGACGGGCAAGCTCACTTGCATTAATAATACTAGTGTTTTCCATTCTGCAACTGTGACGTACCTGAGCAAGCTACAAGCAGGAGATGAATGGCATCCTGCACTAACCTCTGACTTCTCCCCAGCAGCCTAACTTAAGCAAGTATGAAGCCTGATCTCAGAGTCTCACTCAGTTTTATCCCCAACAACGATTCTGTGCAACGAGCTCATTTACAAAAACTCCTTAAGAGAACTTTCAAAGAGTTACAACCTTATGGAGAAGTTAATATGTCTCCGCAACTTAATTTACCATATTTGGAGTTTGCTCTTTTTCATATACTCCTTAGTTATTTTTCTATGGTGGAAAGCCACTCAGTAAATTAGACTGCAGAAGGGGAAATACATAAATTGTGGTGGGCTTGAGAGTGCAGTAGCTTTGAAACTCATTAGACGTGTACCGTGTGTAAATTTTCTGTGTCCACAATTTTCATTTGATGAAATTTAAATAAATAATTTTTTAAAATTCATCATCAAGTATTGCACTCTGAAGTAGAAGCAGTAAATATGTGCTATGATATTGTAACTACAATATGATTTCCAACAGAATTATTTAGTCAGCTTTCAAATCCTACAAGGTCTTTTGTCTTATTACAATACTATTATTTTTTGGTACAGCAGACTGGAGAAATCAAAGCAAGGACTTTGCATAGTAACAGTAAAGCAATAATAGCTCTGAGGACTTTTACTTGGTCAACAGAATACACATTTTTATATTGTCTTGTCTACCTCTTTACCTGCTTGTTAAAGCTATGAGAAAAATGCACAGATAAACAACACAGTGTTAATTGCTGGCAACTAGCCTTCTTACAGCAAATAACTCGGAGTATTTCTTTTGCTTAGGATTAATATTGCTCCCAGGCAATTTATTATTTCCCTTTCAAGATATTTAGAATTATTGTTTGGATGCACAAATCACACAGTACTTTTTTGGGTCTCCTGGCTGAGTAAGCATAACTCGTTTCCAGGGAAAGTTCGGATATTAAAAAAAAAAAAGTCCCCCAGAAATGCTTCCAGTAACATTCACTGTAATTCACTGTAATAGCCTAATTTAACATATTGCTTTGCAGAATATTTCAGAAGATTAATGTAAAAAAATGCAAAGAACAGCAAAGAAGCAAAATAGAAGGAAAAATTGCACCAAACTGGCATGTCCAGGGATGTGAGTTGGACTGGAGTACTGCACAACATGACTGTACACCTTCCTGACTACCTGCAGCCACAACCTCTACGAAAAAAGGGAGAGCCATGCAGACATCTGCACCTGACCCTGAAAAGTCCAAATCTCTCACAGTTACTAGGAAGAGTCAGCTATTTCCTAGAGTTCCTACTTTCCAAAATAATTAGAAACCGTGAGCAGGAAAGCTTGATCCTTTTACATTATTTCTGTTGATGTGCTCACGTTAAAACGCTTTTTCTGCAAAAGGAACACAGCTAAAATTGCATTAGCTACAGAATTATTTTGAATGACAGATAAATATTCGTTCTTGAGTTGGCCAACATGCACAATAAGCAAACACACAGACAAGCGGAGGAACAGGCGCCTGGAAGCCTTTCGTCATATGAGGCGTCTTTCCTAAAAGTGATCTACTTCTCCAGTGGTATTTGGCAACCTGAACCCTGTTACCTAGCAAACAGCGGCAGCACTTCAACAGGTAACTGCTCAGTGAGGTTCATCTCCATGCTCCTGCTCCCAATACAGTTCTGATCATATAATTTAAAGCAAATTATTTTAACGGGATATATGTAGCAACATTTGGCTATTTTCTCTGCTGCAGGTTCAGCCAACAGTAATACTGGCTGAAGCCCAGTGATGCTTTAGACAGAGTAACAACCTGCAGAAGGGTATGGGAAGCATCTGAGGATGAAAACATCTTTACCTGCTATGGATCTGGATAAGGATGCTTGCATAGCCTCAATTAGCTCAAGATGTGAGAGAAGGAGGAGCCTGGGTTGTTATGTTCCCACTCATTTCCCTGGTCCAAAGATCAAAACTCTTGTATTTCATTGAAAGCTGGACCTAACTTTCATAGTAAGGCCCCAAATTCTCTTATCATGAGTCATAACTAATAGGGACTGCTGTTGTAACTCGAATGAGACTTATGAGAGGAACCCTAGGTCCTAATGCTATCTGTAAATTGTGTAACTTATACAAGCTAATTACAGCACCATTCTCCTATAATTGACAGGAATTTAAACTACCAAAAACCTGAGATTAATGAATAAAATATGAAGATAGTCCTACAGAGCAGCAGTCACCCTGTTAGTTATTTTGATACAAAACCCCATGCATTTTAAGCCGTCACTGAAATACCAATTTTCAGTGTGCTGCAGGACAGTGGATAACCCCTCAGCATTAACAGGCCAACAGAGGGGTTCACAACCAGCTAAGTGACAAACAGAATTTTCCTTACCTGAAGAGGAGTAACGACCCTCATAGCTCATCTACATTTTGTGACAATTCAGTGGCAAAAAAAATCCAACTGTTGGAGCTGGCATGCTTTTTCTCTGTTCTTAAGCAGCACACAGCCTGCAAACGAAGGGACTTGCAGATGAGGAGCCGGGCAGCCGTGCTTGGGCCAGGCTCTTGTAGGTGCCCACACCTGCACTCTTCACAGCGAGCACAAGGCCGTGCATGGAGGCCTAGCTCACAAGAGCTGGGGGTTAATTTTTGCCGCAGCACCCTGCCTCTATCCCAGACTGGACGCCAACCTCCCGCGCCCCAGAGCCTCTGCGTGCGCTCTCCTCAGCCCCCGCGCTGCCGAACCTTCCAGAAGGGCAGCAGCGAGCACCAATCGCCAGGCGCCGCGGGAATTCGGGCCAATCGGAGCCCGCTATTCTCGTGTCCTCCCTCCCCCCGCCATCAGGGCTACCGCCCGCCGGTAGCGTGACAGGTTTTTGCGAGAGGGGAAGCTATGCGTTTGCCGTAGGCGCCTTTGTATTCGTATTCATCCCTAAAATGAAACCCAAAACTATGTACAAGTTTCTGACAAAAATACTATCAGAGAGCATGAAGTATTTCTAAGGACTAAGCAGGTGTTTACATGTGTCTCTGAATCGTGTGGTACCCACTCAGAGCGAGCAAGCCCTGGCCGGTGTTGGACAAGGTACTGTAACAGCATAATCACAAACATCCATCTGAATAAAGGTTATTAAGCCACCTCAACTTCACGATGCCCTGTATATCTTGTAAAATAAATTTTACAAACACCAAAATTATTGTGTTTCATTACGTTGGCATCTAAAAATTTATTTGGATTTTCCTCTGTTTTTTAAAACTTTCCTCCTCTAGACTAGTAAATCTTACAAACAGAACTATGTCATTTACACATATTTATTCTGATATATTGGTAAATAGTTAACTTTCATTAATTACACAAAAGTGATAACTTTTCCTCAAACACAGGAAGTCTGCTCAGAGAGGGAAGAGGTTATCAAGGCACTGATCTCGCAATTAAATTAAGCCACAGCCATTCCTCAGGTCAATTTTCTTGTGTAAACACAAATTACAGTCTAGTTGTCTTAAGTACCACACATACACCTTGAATGGGAACCAACACTGTATACAAGCTGTGGTATGCTGACAAGGTGACAGTGTGTATGTTTAAGATTAAAGGGGGAGGTTAGATTTTTGTAGCTATTTTCTCTGTTTCCTATGTAGGAATCTGCTTATATATTGGTCTGTCTGTAGCAAAGAGGACGGATGGGAAATGAGGGTGGATCCTGCCCCAGACTGAAAACTGCAGCCTTCCTTCCACAAAGATAAAGGTTACAAGTGGAATAAATTGCAAAATTTTATAGTGGCGGTCTATTAAGATATTCTACTAATAAATATACAGAAAACTAGAGTGTGCACAATCTGGAAGTGGTAACTGCTCTTCACAAAACATGCCATTTCCATTTTTTATTAGTCAGGCCTTCTCACACTTTTCCTCACTAGATCACCACAGGATCATTAATTCTATTGCTGCTAGCTTATCTTAATTGCACTAAAACAAATGTTTTGGATATCACGGACCGTTACAGTAACAACTTCCTCCAATCTCTGTTTCCTTAATCCACTTACCCACGGCGATGTTTCATAACTGGCTTTCAGTAGTTACTGTGCTTTGGACATCATTAGTGGCATCGTGCCTAAAGGCTATCACAACAACCTGTATTGTCAATTGAAGCACGTTGTCTATGATGTGAGATCTCAAAACAAAACATGGACGTGCTTCAGTCTTTGATCAGTCTTGCCATAAAGAAATCTGAAGAAAAGCTATTTACTGGGTATACAGATTGCATGGAGCATCAAGGCATAGCTGTAAAATCAACCAGTGTGCTATATAATTGTAAATAACTTTGTTGTCATCTGCATTACTTCTAACAGTAATTGCTTGACCCAAAGATAAATATACATGGTGGTGTTGCAAAAGCTGTGTTAACACATAGATTAGGATCAGGGCTTAAGTTAGTAGAACCAATAATAGAACAGATGCACACATTTCTACAGAATCGGGCCCTTAAACACTCTGCTCTTTGAAGCTGGGACCATAATTGTACATTTTGACCTTAAACATAAACAAATGTAACAGCAATATGAACTTAAACCTCAAGCCGCAAAAAGAGTTTTCTGTTATTCTTTATTTTATGCTGATTTCAAAAGAGTCAAACTCCATTACCTTTGAAAGAATCACTCCTAGGTTCACCAGGAGGCAAGTGGCAGGACAGCTGATCTTATATGTGGGGACTACAACCTTAATATTGAAAAGAAACTTGAAAATATCACAGACACTTTTTAATGCCTGACTTTTTTTGTAATAATTAACCAACATATTAGGGAATCTTCTTTTTCTGTTACCTCGCGTAGTTGTTTGCTTCTAGCCTAGTTTTCTGTAAATATCATTAGCAGTCTAATAACCTAATGTGCCTTATGGATTAAAAAACACCACCAATTTAGAGTTATCCCTGATGAACTTTATAGATATTTGTACTTAAACCCACACATGCTTTTTTTTTGCTAAGCACTGGAAGTTTCTGGTAGCTACTTCCCCTTCCTGTCTACCATTGATATATTTCAATATATCAAATCATGCTTTTTCAAAATATAAAACAAATGTTTGATGAATTAAATTTAATGATTGAGCTTGTGCTTTCATTTTAATCTCCTGTTACTTTGATTGAAACTCTGTTGGAAAGTACTCAGTATAAAATTTAAGCTTTTGTTGGGTACCTTTTTGCATTCTTCCTTCCTACCTATCTCAGGAACTTGCAGCACAGCTACATACCCCACCTCATGCTTATGGCTGAGTTCTACAAAGACCTTAGAACAGCTTTATCTATACTTACCATTACCAGTGACATACCAGTGATCCAAATATTTAAATATTAATGTAAACTCGTGCGGGATTGGTATGCATGAGAGTTTTGCGCAGAACAAGCCTGAGAATAAACCACCTTCCTCCTAACCTGGTCTCATTCAACACACACTTAAACAGGTAACTTCCAAAAAGTAAAAGCTCTTAAGCACATTTTCAGAATCCTATTCTCTATGCTTTTAGGATACTTATCCAGACCAAAAAAAAAAAAAAAAAAAAAAGTTGTAAAATTAAACTGAAAAATATTGAGAATCCTTTTGCCACTTAATATGAAACAAAATTAAGGAAATACAATTTGTAATGCATTTCGGTTAGGCTTTTGTGGCTCGCTCTGTTGCTGGAGCAGTTGCACACTGCCCCACTGTGTGTTTCTGTGCCTCCCACACTTCCTTACTTCCTTGAATTGACTTCTCTTTGTTTTACTTCTTGCTCAGACCTCTGAAGGATCCAGATTTGTGTCTTAATCTTCTTTTCTACTTCTTTCTTCAAATTACTTGTTCTCCATTCAGCTGCGACCCCAAATCCCATTGCTCCTCAGTCTGACCCCCAGTCCACTACTTTGTCTTTGCTCATCTCCTGCTCTCCCACCCTCGCTGACTCTTGGTTAACACCCGCTGTCCCTTTCCTGACCTGAGTTTGTAACCTCTTAATCAGCTATGACTCCACTTTCTCCATTTCTTTTTACAACCAGGCATTAGCTAATTCCCACCCTTATTCTTTAACATCATCTCTCAAAAATTTTTCCTCCTAAACTTTATTGCCAAAATCATCCACAGTGTGTTAACTTTTTGCCTCATTCCTTGCAACTCTCTTCCTACGTGAACTTCGGCCATACCATCTCTCTTCTTTCAGTGCATCCAAATGCAGCTGCAAAATTATTTTGGTTTTGTGCCCTTCTCTATTGTGGCTTCTCTACTTCCTCCAAAGAACCAGCAAGATTCTGTTTGCTGATTGTGTCTTACCTTTTATTTCCTGACTTGCAAAGTACTGCAAAATAAAGTAATAAAAAATGGGATTAAATAACACACACATGCATACACACTCTCAAAATCCCTAATCTTGTCAAGTGTGGTTGCTCATAGGCAGGAATGACAATCATCCTCAAGTGATACCTGTGTTCCTGTTCTGTGTGTTCCAACATAGTTGTGGGGAGGAAATGTGTAGAGGCAAAGAAAACTCCACAATAAACCCTCTTAGTTTCATCAGGAAAACAGAAAAAAAGCTTCTGTTTCTAACAAATAAATGTTTTATAATGTTTTTTTATTAAATTCAGCTCAGTCTCTGAAAGAAAATATCAAAATGTATAATTGAAAACCATTGAAATTCAATGTTAGTTTTTAAAAATAATTCTCAGCCAAACTATTAATTCAACTTAAACCAAAACCAACTTCTTTCTTGAACAAACTGTTCAAATAAAAAAAAAAAAAAATCTATCCAGAGTCAGATTCTCTGAGGATGTTTCATCTGATTTTTGCCTTGAATAGACTCAGATTAAAAGGCAAGTGAGTCAGGCACAGATGAATGTACAGTATATTCTCATCTTAAGGCATTCATATTTCATTTGAAATGGGAAACTGACGGGAGAAAAAAGAGGTACAATGTTTGGGTCTCTCTACTGCTGAGCTGTTACCATCAGCTCTACTAAGCACTTAATATATATTTGATCAAGGGAAACAACTATAGCAGATCCTGTCATGGTACTTCAGAAGGAATTGTTGATTTTAAACTAATTCACAGTTCCTCTTCTACTTTTCATGCAGTTTAACATATATTATTAGATCAGCTGCCTTCCTGAGTTTATTTATCAGTCTGTGAAGGCATTCAGTTATTGCATAATGTGTGCTCAAGGGCATCATTAGGTGTTGGTAAAGCACAAAGACAGCTGGAGGGCAGACTGTGTGCATTGCAGGAAAGGGGATTCAGCATGCTGCAGCTCCAGCTGGTTCCACCTCTTACCTACACAGCCTCTGCTGCCCTTGTTCAACACCACAGAATAGTATGAAAGGAGACAAAGAATTGAAAAGGAAGAATTAGCTGGAGTGGTTGCTTGAGAATTAGTCGGAGGTCAACGTATAGACCAGCAGGCTGATTCAGTATGTCTATAGCTAAAATCTTTGACTATCACCTAGCTGTTTTCACTAGCAATTTTTGTAGAACGAAGCTGTCTGGAATAGGCTTTTATACATTAAAATAATTTCTAGGAATTTTGTCCTTTATTTGAACCATATTTAGCCTTCCAAATATTCTGCATCAGTCCTCAAGTTTTATCTTCGGCCCTTTCTGAGATGTTTAGAGTAGCATGACAGTCTGCCTAAGTTTAATATAACACCTAATAAACCCTATGCGTAAAACAAATGCCTTTCTTTTTTCTGTTCTTGACTTAAACATGATTTTAGTCTACTATGCATTCTTCCCAATAAGCCATCTTTATTTTTGCCATAACCGTATGTGTGAATAGCATTTCATGCTTTTCAGGCATTTCTTCAAGGACAGCAATGTTTTCTAACAATTTACTGTAGCTGAGGTGTTCTGTATTGACCGGAATGCTGTTTCCTTTTTACAAGTCTGAGACATTTCTACAGGCCAAAGAAGATTTAGGTTAAGTTGTCCCTTTTTAAAGCTTTATGCAGCTCTCACTATTATCTCTAGCAACACAAAAGGTTCCCAACGATATTTTATTACAGCCCTCTATTACATCTGTTAAAACTAGGCCTGTGTAACATTAACTTTCTTTTTAATTTATACTCCCAGCTCATAGTAAATCCTGCCTTATGAGCACTAGAATCATAAATGCTTTCACTTCTTCATTACACTAGTCTCAAATAGAAAAAGAAAATATCTGATCCTCTGAAGATCTATGTAAAATATGTTTTTGCCTACTGTTTGCTTTACAAGGCAAGAGTACCTTAGCGATTTTTCCATGAAACTTTCAAGAGGCAAAGAAAATTATTTTGCTGATATGCTTAATCAGTACTGATGTGACTTTAAACTCATACACGTTTACTACTACACCTGAAAACAGTGTAGTAGTCCTTGAATGTTGTTTCATACAAGAGTAATTTTTCAGGCTGAGGATACACAGATGAGAATTTTAATTTTTATCACTTATAACAAGTAAGGACCAGTAGAAGAATGAGCATGGTGCTCTATGTCCTGCTACCACTGCTCAAATCATGAGTCCATATTTTCACAGCCTGGACCCATCTTCTGTAGTTGTTCCACATACTCATTTGACAGTCATACCGCTGAAGTCAGGAGAAAGGCTGCAAAGCGTGAAAGATCACAAGCTCATGTGCATGTTGGAAAGTAGTATTCAGTGATGGAATTAAACATGAATGCATCCCCCTTAACTTGGATAGGTATCACTTAAGAGAAGGAAAAAGCAATCATATTTACCAGCCGCTCCGCAGTCTTTCAATGTTCTCACAGGCAGGTGAGATGCCAGCTGGATGCTCAGACCCATTTGTCCAGAGTCTTGATGCAGCATATGCCAAGCAAAGAGGTCTGACTCCAATGCATTTTTTTAACTAAAAAGAAAAAAAAAATATATATTCCTGCTCTTCTTTAAACCCCTGGTCAGCCATCAAGGACAAGGGCTGGGGCTCTGCCAGTGTCCCACACCAAAATCACAACAAAGATTTACAAGGACAAAGGACTGACATGTTGAAAGATGTGGGGGTTTTGTTTGTTTGTTTGCACGTTTGTTTTACGGTAGGTCACCTTCAGCTTCTTAATCTTTACGCAGCATTTCATTGCATCCAACTTTTGGTTCCAGACAGTCATCATCATAAAGTCCTGGGAGATGCAGTTCCTGGGTTTAGCCATTAGAATTTAGAATCATAGAGAATCAAGGTCAGAAGGGACCTCCACAAATCATCTGGACCAACCTTCTGGCTTGTAGACCTGCATCTGAACTGATTTGGCAAAAGTCCAGCTTTGGAGAAAGTATGGATTTGATATTCTTCTAAGCTAACAGTCTTGAGCTGATAAGAATGTTTTTTTCTTGAATTTGATTTGCAATTGATTCCCAATGCATTTTTTCTGCTTTGTATATTGCTTTATCTGTGACTACTAGGTTCTTTAGTTTCAAGAAATTTCTATATTTCTTAAACTATTCTTAGTCCTAAATCATTTTAAACTTAATTTGAACCATGAGCCAGTATTTCACAGTGAATTACACATAAATCAACTATACATGTCATCATAAAAGAAATTTAAGACTTTTTGTTCATACTGATTTTCTTT
Organism: Fregata magnificens; assembly: GCA_013389945.1. Taxonomy (NCBI): domain Eukaryota; kingdom Metazoa; phylum Chordata; class Aves; order Suliformes; family Fregatidae; genus Fregata; species Fregata magnificens. The sequence goes on along the minus strand of WAAD01038303.1, from coordinate 122,524 downwards.
ATGTCTGAAGAAGAAAGCAGAGTCATAAACCAAAGTTTCATTCAACAAGGATTATTTCCAATAATATTATAATTATTTACAATAATATTTACAATAAACTTGATAGAATTTTCCTTTACATGTAAATGAACAAGCACTCCAGAAGCAACCACAACTTACGTAAAACCCCTCTTACACACATACTTAAGGACTGTTTATATTACAGAGTTAAAGAGCCATAACAAATTAGAATCTTCCTCACTAGGATCTTAAGTTAATACCATTTAAATTAAATGATACTACTAAAAAAAATTTCACCATAGTTTTGTCCTAATCACAATTTGAAATTCTTATGACAGGAATAGACATTTTAGCTTTATGAGAATCAGTAATAGAAACTTTCTTCTTTGGAATGTTTTTTTAATAACCTATGAATTTTTTAAAAAGTGTGACTACAGTTCTGAGACGTCACAGGAAGCGTAAGGTATTTTAGATAAATCTAATGCTGCTTAAATACTACTGTTTCAATGGGGGGGGGAAGCTTGTTTCATTTCAAATGTTGGTAATGGCCTACTAGCAATATTGGGGCTTTTTTTTTTTTTTTAATCCAAACAAATAAAATCTCTATTGAAATGCTCTTTAACAACAAATACTTTTTAATTTGAAAATGAAGTGCTACAAATATTTTCAGTTGTAACATTGTAAAAGGGATAAGAAATTTTCTTAATCTGTTATTTCTAATAAAAATAACCCTCAGTACATGTATTATTCTCTTGTATTGTTCTCCATCAGATCCCTGTTACACTGAAGCAGGAATTTGAATAAAGGAAAATGTGCTTCATTATATAGTGAGCTAGAATATTAGCAAACTAGTACATCCTTCTGCCTTATATACCTTATATATATATATATTTATTAAGTTTAAAGTGAAAGATTTTTCCATAAAACTTTAAGCATAGTAAACCAACCTCACTGGGCTTTTTTTTTTTTTGGCATTCATAGTGTATTTTCAAATAGTATTATTGTCTAGAGACTTTTATAACCTTTAAAACATTTTAGAAACAATTAAACATGCCTTTCTTAAAATAAAATCTATCTTGCTACATTCAGTTGCAAGACTGTTGAGGTCTCAATTTTCAACACCACGACTTTTGCTTTGAGCAGTAATTAAAACTAAAAAAACAACAAGGCAGCCTGTACTTGCTGATTGCTGCTTTCTATCTCATTTGTTCCCCTTTTGTTCTTCCAATTATTTAAGGTTATTTTACAGGAAACTGAAAGCAGTTGATCTGTAGCAGCACAGTATGGTCCATCAATGTCACTGAAGAGATGCCACAAAAAGAAACTGGCGTAGGAGTGGATGTACGAGCATGCCTACCTGTGTCCCTCCCCAGCACTTCAACCACGTCTACATATGGTAATGCTACAAAAGCAAAATCTAAAAAGCATTCTTTTAAATTAGACACATATCCAAAAGTAAGACTCAGTCTACTACCAGGCTTTAAAATACTAGTCATGAAAATCATCAAGGCTTATCAACCAAGAGATTAATTTGCTGACATTTTGTACTGTCATGCCACCACGCCTCCTAAATATACTCTGAAGCCCTCATGTTTTACCTCTGGAGGTAAAGTGTAAGGTTCAGGTGATGAAATGCTTAACATGTATTTTGTGAAGTGTTTTGTCAAGACATACTTGACAAAATTAAAGTTTAGTTATAAACATTCATGTAGGCTGGATCAAAGGTCATTACTTCCTTCAAGAAAAACATAAAGTGTTAAAATCCTGGTTCTACAGAAATCAACAGGAGCAATTTTGTTATTGATTTCATAGGAGCTAGGCTTTTATAGTAAGTAGTTTGGCATATGGGCCTCTGCCACCAAATTCACAAAAATAACCCACCAAACCCCCAAAGCTCCTACCCTGTAGTCCTTCCCTCCTTTTTTGCTCTCATCAGCGCAGCCAGGACAGCGCTGCTCATGTGACACCACAAAAGGCCGTCAGCTCCGTTCCCCAGAAATTCCCATTCGTTCCATTTGGCTACATCTGATAAAACCCATTTGGGTTTAGTCCTTCTCCCACAGAAGTCCATGGCACATCTTGCAGAAGGACAGTGACAGCAGAAGGAAGCTCCTCGCTGCTCCAGGAGATCCCATTCACTCATCTTGGCTCAGCATGAACCCGCTCAGTGACAGTCCTTCCCTAGGGACTCCCACTGGCATCAGTTTAAAGGGATGCACATCAAATTGATGCAAAGATGGTTTGTGTTAAGCAGGCATAGAAGGCAAGCTGAAAACACCAGACTATATTCCATACACTTGAGAGGTTGCATAGGATTTAAATGCATTTTCAATAAAACATATTTATACTTAAACATGATACTTTATGAGCACATATTTGTTATTTAACTTACCTTATTTAACTTACACTGCATGCAACTTTAAAAAGTAGTCCAACCTAAGCACTCTGGAAACATCTTCTCCTCTTACTGAGTCACAGCTGAAGAATAAATTGCCAGAAATCTGTGAAGGTATTTCTTTATGAACGGTGGAGGGAGAAGATGAGAACCAGACTCCTGAGCTGCCCTCACCGCTTTCTTGTTTCCTGGTCTTGTGCTGGAACGTGGGCAGATCACTTCACCCGTGACTAAGAGATGCCTTTGCAGGACGTGGCAATCTCAGCACCTACAGGATCTTAACAGTGTGCCTCCTGCTTTATAACATACTGTATGCCATTATTGCTTCGATAATAAGAGGCTTTGGATTTACCTACTGACACATAAAATTGTAGGCATTTGATACAACCTAGATCAAGCTTTAAGTACCACTGAGCATTCTTATTTGCTGTCAAGACAGAGGCTTGTTGAGATCTAAATGGGGTTTCTTTGTAACAGGTCTCAGCAAGATAATAAGGTGCTGCTGGCTTTGCACCTCCAAACTGCGCTAAAATAAGGAAAAATCATAGACTCAAGTTTCGTGCTTCTGGTCCTTTCCTTGAGGTTCAACAGGGACTGTAAATATATTTGAGACGTGCTATAGAGGCAGGAGGCAAAAATGTTTATTTAAAAGGTTTCTTTATTAGGGGTACAGGCTCTGAATACCTGGTTCTGTCTTGGCTTTTCAAACCATGTATTGAACTGCTACTTTCACAACTGGTATATAATGCAGTGTTGAATTCAGGAGCAGCTTAACAAAAAGCCTGTTAACACATGGACCAAGGCACAGCCACTTCTACTTCTAACTTTCAACTTCTTTTCCCTTCACATTTTGCCTTCAAAACCCAGATGACCCAGGCAGCAAAATGTGTGAAAATTTCTGCAGGATCGGAAAGTGCTGTGCAAACACACACACTGACACAAGCCATGGCCGCGGTGTCTTGTCCTGCCTTGGAGAGAGCAGAGTGTCAGCCAGCAGTGAAATCTCAGAGAGAAATACTACTGATTCTGTTCTATAGGTTTTAGTGGTAAAGTGGAATTTCCGTTTGGCAACAGAAACCTATTGGAAATCACTTAGATGTGCTGTTAGTCAGCTTGGTTCGCCTTCCAGGGAAACCCCGGCACAGGGAGAGATTTGACATGTGCTTCCTCACCCGTGAGGAGGGGCAAGACATCGGTACAGAGCTCGACCCAGAGTCTAGGAAATGCTCACCGACATGGTGCTGTCTTCACCGTCAGAAGCACCTGACACCTACCCATATAACTAGGCCTGTGCAAGTGATACAAATCCATTTAGTGAATTGTTCAGTACCTAATCTCTGAAGGCAGTTTAGGCAAGATCCTCCTATTGAAACTTGTAAGAGTGGGGAATAGATTGACTTGAAAGGATCTGACTGATCAAGACATGAGAATTAGCAATAGAAGTATGATAAACAGACACTAAAGACTTCAAGATTAGGTCACTAAGGTCTGTACACCCTCCAAAACATAGCAAATATTTCCATTTCTTTAGGCATTTAGTATTTTTAACATCTTGTCAGATTAGCTCCTGAGCTGACACACAGCCTAATGATAAGAAAATAAACTTTATATGTATTTTTCATTTACATGACTACAAGCAACCTTGCAATCTCCTTAGGGGAAGTCTATAAGGATTAAGAAAATTAAGTTATTAAAACTGCCAAAACATAGAGATTTTCAAAATAATATAATGAGGTGTATTCCATAGATCCACATGGTGGAGAACATTAATCCTCTACTGTCATTCCTTTAAAAAGGATCAGCCTTCTCTGCGAGACCTGACGCTTCACACTTATGGCCTCTAAGTTCCTTAGCCAGATTCCTAACTCACAGTGCAATCGTGCTGTGGATACTCCTCCCTGTTCTCCAGGGCTCACAGACCTTGGACTGAGGTCCTTAACCTCTTCGTATTGTGTCCGACATCCCATTATAATAAAACGCCATTGTAAAGAATAGTATCAGAAGATGAGGTAATGTTATTTACCACGTCCGGAAGGAAGGTTTTCCTGTTTGTGTCTGAAGTATACCGGAAACATCACCATTTGCGTATGGAAAAATGGTGTCGGGCAAGGACTGCAGACACAGTTTGTCTGTAGCAAACCTGCTCGCACTGGAGTCTGCGACATGGTGTTCCCTGATGCAGCCTGCCACTGTCAGAGCAGCGTGCGCCTGCATCGCCACGTGTTGCTTCTGCCACTGTAACCAAGGGAGGGATTGGCAAGAACATGCAGTTACAGAGAAATCCTTGACCACAGCAGAGGGAGGCCGGTAAGTGAATTGGATTGTGCCTGTGTTGCTTGGTGGATTGCTTAGTGGCAATTTATAGCATCTGTGGTCTGCTGGAGCTCGCAGCTTGCAGAGTCTGCTCAGGGCTAGGCTGGGAGTGAGACAGAGGGTGTGGGGGAGGCTTCCTGCCTTCCAACACTGCTGACGGACTGTGCAGCCAAAAGGGTGGGGGGAACAGCGAGGGAGGGCTGAGCTAGGCAGAAGTCCAGGAATTAGAGAAGTTGAAGAAAGAATTAGCAGCAACAGAAGAGTTTGTTGGACTTTATCCTTTCTTCTTCTCAATGTAAAAATAGCAAACAATGGGGAGAAATCATGATATTTACTGAAGCAGGGATGCAATATAGCTCCATAAATGGAGGAGAAAACACAGCCAATTGAATGTAGAAGCTGTGGGACATGCATTAGCCATGAAAGGATACCTAGTAGAAGTTATTTATGTGTGAAATGAGCTCTGACAGAGCTCACAGGGGAGAAAATCAGAGGATTAAAAACGCATCTGGAAAATAAATGATAGAAGAATTAAGATGTGACAGAGGAATGGATGAAGATGCTGTACAGAAACCTCAGGAACTGCAGGTGCATCCTAAGAGGAGTCATCTATAGAAACATAATCACAAGGAAAAAGTAGCATTAATCCTGATCATGAGCAGATCGTGCATTTAAATGAAAAGTTAACTTAAAACAAATAAGCAAACACATGCCTGTAATTAAATATTCCATAAGGTAAAATTTTTGAGAAGTTAAAGGGAGTAGCGAGTGAACTCAACAGGTAAGAAAGTTACACATGGAGGAAGCTCCACATCTTTTATATTCTAGTCTAAGATGCAAAAAACGCTTTCCAACTTTCTTCGAAAAAGGGGGGCTTGGAGGGGGAGAGCTGCTGAAGAGGGTTCCAGAGCCTGACTGACTGACTGACCGGCTGGCATGAAGACGGATACTTAGGAGAAAGGAGAGAGCTATGAGGAATGGAAGAAAGAGCCCATGAGGCAATGAATGATGACAATAAAATTGCTGGAGATGTTGCAAAGTGAAAGGATACTGTGAGGATGCCAAAAAATAAGCAGAGTTACACTTGTAAAGAACAAAACAGTAGAAGGTTCTTCAGTTTAACAAATATTAGAAGAAAGAAGGAAAGGCAGCCACAGTGCTGGGTGGATGGAAGAGAAGTGACAGCATATCATGATTTGTCTCAAAACTGACAGCAATCACTCAAAGAAGTTATCATCCTGAACATGGGAGCAAAGGTGGAGGGTAGCAACAAAACCCATCACATTTAGGCTAGAAGTAAAAGTCCAAGAGGGCACATCTCCTCTTCAGAATGCCAACAGAATTGGACTGTAAATAACAGGTCTTGGACAAAGTGTTTCATGTTTGTTTGTTTGTTTGTTTTCTTAAACAATTTTTTTTCCTGGAAGCTTGGGGTGAAAGTGATACTGTAAATTATGACCAATGAAGGAAAAGACCTGCGGGCAGCGTTCAGTCACAGTGTGAACGTTGAACCCCAGTGCTCAAGGACACACCCTGCAATTGCATCTGCTGCCTCCATCAGGCAAGTGGTCATGCTAGAGGGAAATGAGTGATGTGGCACAAGACAGAGGGAAAGCATCGCTGGGAGCACAGTGTGCCATGCTTACAGCTTTTCCTTGGAAAACAGGATTCAAACTGGAACAGATCCACAGAGAAGTGACTAGGGTGATCGTTAGAACCGAGAGCCTGGTTAGCCCCTATAAGGTGAAAAAGTACAGAGATTGCTACTGCCATTTCAGAAAAGCCTGAGAGGAATGACGGTGTGGGGGATAAGCTGCTTGGGCTGGAGGCAGTGCTGAGCCAGGACAAATGGGCAGGACCTGCCAGTGAGTGCCTTCTGCTTGGATAGCCTACTGATTGCTAAATGCTTTCTCTATATTGTAGGACAAAGCTCTGGAAGTCAGCAGCATTCACAGCAAGACCCAAACTGACTCTGAAGAGCAGCCTCACTGGTTTATAGAGAAGGGTTATACACAGCTGCGGAGGGGGGCTCAGCAACCAAACCAATGATTTTCCCACTGAGGGGTAGCTGCGTGAGAGCACCTGGCCAGAACAGCTCCACTTTACTAATATTATTGTCATAATAACCTTCTTATAAAAACAAATGCCTATTGACTGTGGTTCCAGAGTCACAGGTGTTCTTGGAGTAATCTTTAGTCACCAAAGTCTGTCCATTTTCCAGCATCGGTGCTGATGAGTCTCTGCTGTAGGGATGTTTTACATGCAATGCCTGAGAATTTTCAAATGGGGTATCCATGGAGTAATGGATGTAATACACGGACAAGAAACCTGTTTTCTCAGAGATACTGGGAGACACTAGAATAGACTAAGGCTTTTCAGGAAAGTTATTTTCTGTCTAGGAAACTGATTATAATCAAGCTGTATAATATGAATTCTCCTACCACACTGAAACATCAAGCTGCCATTCTTTTCAGTAGCTTGCAGCAGATTTCCATCGTTGTGCGCATACACAATGCATAACTAATAGGCTGTCCTACCATACACAAAACACAATTTTGACTGTAAAAACAGTAAAGAACTGGTTGCTTATTTAATATCCGGTATTTTACCTAATACTGGAAAGATAGCTTTCAATGAAATATTCTTTACATAAACCTGGAAAATTCATCTTTCATCTGTGTTTTCGTTGACAAAATTCATTAGCATGGAGCCAGGGCCTGATCCTGCTGTAGCCAGCAACAAATTTCCCATTTGGTTCTTGCTATCACGTGACTATACTGAGGGTGCATTCATTTTATTTCCACCAGCAGAAACATGTCTGGTTTATATAACATTAAAAATAAAGCTGCCAGAAAGCATGCTGATTAGAAAAGGCAAAGATAAACAGCAGCCATCAGATCCAAACTAAGGCCACGGAAACAAGAACTCATGTTTTCTCTCTCTCCCCTGCTGCTGCCTGGCTGCCAGCAACTTCCGAAGCAAATGTGGGCACTGCAAACGTCATGTCTGCTCTGAGAGCAACTAGTGCATCTACAGCTAAAACCTGGCAAACTACGCTGTGCAATACAAAACACTTTGTTAAAACCAAAGGATTCCGTATGGCTTTACGGACTCTGCAGCCACAAACAAGAAGATGGTGATTTGTTTGAGAAGCAGATGATGCAGGGAAAAATGAAGAAATCAACATTGCCCACCCATCCCCGGTTCGTTGTTCTCTGGTATAGCTGTACCTCAAGGAGAATCAGGGCAGTGAAATGCAATAGCAAATGTCTCTGTTGTTTTACGTGTATTTCTAGAGTTGTACTGCAAAGACAGAATTCCCTATGTTGGTCTGATAAAAATCCATAAATACAATTATCACAGGTTGTCGGTTCTCCAAGGACTTTTTCAGAGTAGTGTCTCGTTTATGAGATTCCTGATTAATATGACTGGAAATAAAAGACAAAAAGGATATTTCCAAGGACACAGCTTTCCCCAATTCTGTTTCCATTAACTTTGATAAGGAGAACTTTGAGAATCCTATACCCAGTGTAAAAGCACCACACCTGGGCTTCCTGAGAATGCCATCCAAGCTGCTCCGGTCACCCTTGGTCCCTACAGAACATTTGCAGTGTGACTGGGAAAAGAAAAAACCGAGATTTAAAAAAAAAAAAAAAAATGGGGGGGGGGGGAGGGAGCCCTGGAGATATTCAAATTGCAATATGTAGACAAGCTCGGATTAAAACCAAAAACTGAATAGTAACCAAGGCACATGTTTTGATTAAGTATGGTTGGAGAGATACAGCTTTATTCTGGCTTGATAGCTAATTACATTCTCCAAACAGGCTAATAAAACAAAGAATGCAGCCAAATGGGGTCTCTAATTAGCAAGCAGTCATTGGCCTCCTATACTCCCTTGAACAAAAAAAACCCCAAAATCCAGCAATGCTGCCCAGCAATACTGGAACAAAGAGGGAAATGGTATTAAATTGTAAAGATATTTTACCTGGTTTTCTACATTAAAAAAAAATGAAATAAAAATTAGAAATGCATATATCCTTTCTATCTCCAGAGAGCAGCTGGCGTCCTAGCACTTCTAGTGCCACATTGCATGACGTGAAATGACATGAAACCAATTTGTGTCATCTAAATGACTTACCATTGACAGTGTGTATCGGCAAGCACGTATTTATAGCTGGGACAAGCACATTCAGATTAATTAGCAGCTTTTCCCAAATGAAATAGCAGCAGCATTTCAGACAGACCATGTTATTTGTGAACTTCTGGAAAGACTGATTTTAGCAGCAGTATTACAGGAACAAAAGATCTACTTAAAAGAAAAAGGTATTGAGAGGACATACATAAAGAGTTGAAATCTTCAGAGCAAGTTTCAAGGGTACAGAATGTATCTCTCATTATTTTCAAATGCACTGGGAAATGATTCAGCTCATCCAACTCCCAACAAATATTTACCGTATTGTTAAAGATGGAGTTTTTTAGAAAATAAGCAACCTAGAAATAAGTATTTCAAAGGACCTGTGCTTCAATGAAAATTAATATTATTGTTGGTGTTTCTTAGTTTTAGCCTTTTAAACTACAATAGCAGCACTACAGTTCCCACCTTTCTTCTTGGTTCAGCTAATGACATGTCATGAAGATCTTGTAGAATAATTTTGAACTATTTATTAACTCTCTGAGTCAACAAACTGCAGTCAAATTTATATCAAAGACCTGACAGACAGTCCTATACATAAGTATACCTTTCATAGGCACGTCTCTACCTCATGAAAGAAGTTGACAAATAAAGCTCAGGGGGGGAGTTCTTCAACCAAAATGAACCACAAATCTAATTTTAAGGAATATGAGGTGACAGATGGTATTCTTCCTATTCTAACATTAGTTTTAATTTGTTGAAAATAATGAAAAATTAGAAGAAGTGCTACAAGCCAAGCAAACCAGTCTGACTTTAAAATAAAAAATTTTAAAATGCATTGCTCTTTTTTAAAAACTGTAGACTGTTTCTTCTCCCCAAATCAGCTTGGAGGAATAAACGTAAATTTAAGGAATGTCTCAGTGTCAGCAGACAGGTTTTTTCTTCTCCCCATCAATCTTCCTCCACAAAAAAATATTTCTATAAACATCATCTGATCTCTGTGATGAGTTTGCAATATGGCAGTTCTGTGTTCTTCCTCAGCTCCTTCCTGTGAAAACAGCAACAAAAAAAGCAGGGAACTCTGTTCACACACTGCCTTCAGCAGCCGGTGCAGGGAGCCGGTTAGGGACCTGCTGAGCATGCAGCAAGCTCTCCTGCCCAGGAAATTTAGACTGAAAATAAGATGCATATTAAAGAAATAAGAGAAGTTGTCCACTGAAAAAAGTGGACTGTGACAGTTTTTCTATGCTGAAAATAGTTTAAACAATGCTATGTTTTTCTTCCAAAAGACATACTCCAGTTCCAACAGAACGTTGCTCAGGTGCCAGCTCAGCCCAGCAGCAGCAGGAACCCCTTCGGCTCAGTGGCAAGACGTGCCAGCCAGGCAGCGCAGCTGCAGGAACCTGCCCTGCAGACACAACTCCTCCTTTATCGGTGCTGTCAGGCAAATACTGTTCACCAGTATTAAATCCATGCTGTTTCTACACTGAAATTTATACATAGGGTAAACTATTTGCAAGTACATCCGGATTGCAGCTCACTTGCATTGTGCATGTCACACACGGGGACACACAGCTCATGCAGCAATTTTGAGCAGTTCAACTGCAACAAAACCAACACAATATGGCAATTTAAGCTTCTTTCTAGACTGAGAACTACTGTCTTGTTTCATTTACACACCTCTATCTATACAGAACAGGTCAAAACCACAGCTGTAAATGAAGAGAAGTCCATTTAAAAACTGCCTCATTCCAGGCGGAAGCTGGACAGCTGAGTAGCTGGAATTAAGGGACTTGTGTATTTTCAGAGCTGTAACCTAAATTATTTCTCCAAACTCCCCTGTTCTTTATTGCCTTTCCGCGCTCGTTACTTGCATTGCTTGGTAATTACAGGCCGTGTATCGTTACTAGAATTCATCAGCAGAGATTTGACTCTGCCTGTATCAGGTCATAACACCATGGCATTTATTAATCCTTCTGTCCCGGTTCCCAGGCTGGCTTGGTGGATCTCCAGCCATTACTTGTGTTTAGTCAATATACACAAAACTGAATTGCCTGCCTCATTTTTTTCCCTCCTTGCCAGCTTTATTAAAACAGTTTGCAGAATAATAGAGAAAGAGACTAAAGATTGTGTATTCTCCTATTTAACACACAATGCCTGCTTTTATTTTTGAATCAGCGAGATGATAAATCATGATCCTTATTCTTAGAAAACTCCTCCAAGAAATAAATGTGAAGAAGTCTTCCTAAATGATCCTTTTCCTTGGGTTCTGTTTCATTAGTAGAAAAAGATTTCCTTCTCAGAACAGAAATGAGACTCTTAGTTTCAAGATTTTTTTAACTATAAATTTGTTGTAATGCAGATGAATGCCAAACAATCTATTAGAAGAGTATGAAGAATTACAACTCACACCTAGTACTGCAGTTCTCTTCTGAACTCATCCTCACCATGGAGCCGGTGTGTGGGTTGCTGAACATAACCGCAGCAGGACTGCCCCTCACCATTGTACGCACACAGGAGCTTTTCCAAAAAATTTCAGCATTTGACTCTTTCACCTCTGCATAATATGAGTATTTCATAGTATTCAACCAAAATGCCAAAAGATAAGAAATGGAAACAAATAGACAGAATCCTTTTCTTGTGTGATTAGGCTGGAGTTTACATTGCTGGAAAGAGGCACCTAATATTTTTAACTCAAGAGCATTGAGTTTGTATTGATGGTCCTCCATCTTGAGTCATTACGCCCATGATGGAAAGTTGCACACACATCTGAAATTCAAATATTACTCAGCTGGTAAAAAAACCCCAAACAAATAGAAATGTAATTGGAAGTTAGTTAAAATTACTAGGTTGAAGACTGAAAACAACCTATTGCGTAAAAAGAAATCAAACATTGTGACAGCCTAACTTCTAAACAGGACTTTGTGGTTCAGCTGCTTCACAGTTTGCATTGTGAAGTTCATCAGTATCAATTAATCTTTGTTTACATCAGGCATCCCACTCACATCATTATAACTGGAATGCCTGAGGGGAGGAAAGGAGAGGGGCTATAAATGCCAGGTGGATTTAAATACAAAAATTATTTCATCCATTCATGCCCAGTGAAAACCAGAAATGATGGAAGACAGAAAAACTTCCACCTGTATCAACAGAGGCAAATTCTTTTTCCATTTCTGCAGAAAATGTAGTGACCCAAAGAATACATTCACAGGCTTCCCAGGAGTAGGGGCTGTCCATCTGATCAGAGACACTGCAGATGGTGCTTGGCCTTTAATAAAAAGATTTTTCATTCACTAGGAAGAGAGCTGTAGATTCTGTAACGGTAAGAATGAGGCAATATGGTGATGTGGGCAAGGCAAAATGTATCTTGTATTTATTTCATCTCCTGGACTTGGGAAATAACTTTGCACAATATATAAAAAACAGTGTGTAAAACACTAATCTTGAAGATTTTTTTCTACTAAAGCCAAGTGTAAGAAGGATCCTAACATAGATCTAACCCACTCACCTGTGACTGCAGATGAAGATATATCCCAGCCCAACAGCCTGTTGAACGCAGGACAAGTACTTTAAGCTTTGTAAGAGCGTGTGTATAAAGTCTTGCAGTGGGTTGCATGCTGATGTGTACTTCTAAGAGCCAGGAGCATCATCATAAATCCTTTGTCTCATTTTCGGTAATAGTCTTTCAAACTCTTCACTCAGGTTGAGAAAAATACAAATGCGACATCTCCAGCCTACACATGGAGCGAAGCCTGCTGGAGAAATCTGCACTCTGTCATTGCACTTGGAGAGTACTTTCGCGTTAGATGGCAGTGAGGTCTGGAAAATAATTGCGCGGTCCTGGTTAGTGGGCATTTGATCATTTTCTGCTTGGAAAGACAAGCAAAAAATGCTCCCTTCTGACATTCAATTAGGAGAGCTATTCGGTGTCAAAGTGCTGAGGGAATTTAGTGGGACCAGTTGTTGCTGCTTTATGCATAATTCTGAATTTGCTGCTCTAGTGAGCCCTCCTCTATATCCTTTGTGATTGTCACTCATCTTGGTGAAAATGACTTGGCCTGACAAATCCTGTTAAGCCTCAGAAATTAAATGAGATCTGAAAATGCTTGAGTACACATCCGTAGCTCCACATACTGTTCTGATCAGCAGTGTTAGTTAAGCAAGCTTGGAGGAAAGCCAATAAACCTAGAGCTATCAAACAGGATCACCAGAAGCAATTAACTGGGCCTGAGAATAACAGGTGCTCCCCACTCCTTAGGATCACGCCCGAAAGAGAGAGGATAGAAACAATTAGCAAAGATACAAGCTAATTACTCGGAGCCATCCAGGTCTATTCTGGGTGGAATGTACAGTTCCCCCACAGTGGCAGAGTGCAGGAAGCATTAAATGCAGAGTTGCAGGAAAAAGTGAAGCTTACTCTGCAGCGATGCAGCATGGCAGGGGCACACAGTGCTGCACCCTTCGCCAGCCACAGTCCTGACAGCAGCAGCACGCAGGGGCTGGAGGGCCTTGGGAAAACAAAGAGCTACGCTTGTTTGGCTGCTTGTTTGGCCACAGAGCAGAGGACATTTGATTCATTTATTCTTCAGATGTAATTGCCAGGTAAGAGGGAGAGGTGTAGTACCTTTCTAGAGGCGGTTTAGATTCCTTAGCTCTACCCTACCAAATCCTTTTCAATATAGACTGTCAGCAGGAGTGCTATCCCATCTTCATCTTCCACTGGCCAGCTGCAAAAAGAAAATTTAAAAAATATTATTTAGGAAAAAGAAAAAAAAGTACTGGACTGGGTGGCCTGTGGGATTGTCCTGTCTGTGACAAAGCAAGGCAGGAAAAGTTGGATTTGAGGAGGAACATTCAGACAAGCTTTTGATTCAAGACCTTTCTTCAGATCCCCGAAACCAAATCATCCTTCCAGGAATTGATTCTGACAGTTATATTTTTAATCATTTATTTAAACCAAAAGATCGTAGTATTAAAAAATAGTAACTTAGTTTACTACTAAGAAGTAAAAAGTACAAAAAAATAGTAGGGACATCAAAAAAGTTATCTAAAGGAAAACACAAGGGGAAGTTGAATTCTATAGTATTGGGTTTAAAGTTGCAAAATGAAAACTGACCATTGAATATTTTCTTGCATATCATAAGTAGATAAAGAGCACAAATACCATGAGAATATCTAGCAATTCACCTTTAGGTCCAGACCAAGATCAACAGAAACCGTAACATGCTCAAGGAAACCTCTGAGACAACCCATCTGGAGGCTGGTAGAGAACTGAATGACCAGACCCAGTGAGATGCCTGAAACACTCAAGACTTGCCTGTTTCCAGGTGTGGGTACCGTAGTTCCTGCTGGCAGCCTCAGAGCATCCAAGGGAGGCCAGATTACACTGGGAAGACAACATTGTTGAATGGAAAGCTCATCTGTCTCGGTGGTTTCCTCTATTTGATACCCCCTGTAGCCTTTGAAAATATTTCCTTTGAGTCAGAAAGCCAATCTGCTCCTGCTGGATTCACAGGGTGAGAATTCCCAGCCATAGCACCTCTTTCCATCATTTCCACCCAACAGCTCCCACCCCCGTCCCGGGTGCCAGATTTAATCTGCTCCCATTTGGGAACTACCCTGCTAGTAGTTCTTTTCAATTTCAGTCGAGTTAAGAAAATGGACTTTCAAGGCTGTTGTGCAGTGTTGCTGGGTTAAAGAGAGTCAAAATAGTGAGGAAGAGAGCTGGGGTCCAGCGGGTGCATTAGGAGAGTGTGCAGCTGCGAGACGCTGCCGTCTGCAGACAGAATTCAAAGGCAGCTTTAAAGGCCATGCAAATCAACAGTGACGTGGTCTTCCTCTGCAGTTCCGGCATGTGATACTCATATGATTTCAGTGATTTGATGTGGGGAGCGAAGACAAGTCAGCATTTAAACCAAATGAGAATCACTGCATCAAAGCAGCATCAGTCAAAAACGCTAACTGCCAGAAAACCGACTGTCCCAGTTCACCTGCTCTGGAAGAGCCTCACTGTGCAACTGCAAGAAAAGCAACCATCTCACCAATTTTGTGGCATCTTTTTTTTTTAACCCTAATAGTGAAAACTTGAGTCGGTGGAGCTAAGTGCAGCTACAGAGGTATACAAATACTTTATACCTACAGGGTGTAGCTCTCACTTCCCTTAACAATAATCCATCATTGCTAAGCTCTGCAGGCAGGTTTCTATATCAGGACATACATGCACTCATCCAGCCTGCAAACAGCTGTCCAGAGAAGAGGTTACTGCCCTTTGTCCCCCATGAGCCCCCATGGCTGTGCTCACTGCCACCGCAGTGTGCTTTGACGGGGAGATTAGGAGTGCTCATAAAAGCAGCTCAGCTGGGAGATGACAGAAGGTGCTCACCTCCAGGAACAGGGCAACCCTGTGTGGCACCAGGGCAGAGAAGGCGGCAGGTTCACCAGAGCAGCTAAACCTGGAGCGGATCTGCATTACCATGTGGACACCCCAGAATGAGAGCGAGCGGCAGAGCGCACTGCTGCACAGCCTACTGAGTATCTGGTCACACTTTCAAATCTATCTAGAGCTGGGCATCCATACCTGCATCCCTCAGACCAGAAGCTGCTCTCCAGCTCCTAGCAATTCACAGGCTGAGCCACAACCCTTTTCAATACGAAATCCCATATTTGTACACCTAACTATGTGGTCTACTGAGGTGACCAAGAGACATTTGTGCAAATCCATCTGAAGCACGAATTCAGAGGCTTCTCTGAAAGGTAGCACAAAGAATCCAAAATTGCAAAATAAAATCTTAATTCAGTCTGACAGAATAAACTTATAGCTCAGCGTTAGCCTTACAGTGATTTGCCCTACTTCACCCGTATTTAACCCAACTTCCTCCTCAGCACATTGTGCCGGGTGAATCACTACTGACTCATGTGTCCAAGTCAGATATTTTACTGCAATTTCATCCATATGAAATTCATCCAGCCGCAGATAGCTGTTGCTTACCCAAGATTGCTACCAGTGCAAGAGTAAGGCATGTTTGATGCAATATAGCGTGAATTTCAAATATTTATCATGTGCAATCTCTGCATTTCTCTGCTTTGAGTGGATTTAGGGGATTTTGTATTCCATACTGAAGAGTAAGTGCTGAACACTACAGTTATAGTAAAATAATACATATTTGTTTGAATAACAACTGCATTTTTCCACATCAGTCGTATGAGAAAAGAAAAGAAAGAGCATTGGAACATGGAAAAAGCATTGGAACAGGCTGCCCAGAGAGGTGGTGGAGTCACTATCCCTGGAGGTGTTAAAAAAATGTGTAGACGTGGCACTTCAGGACACGGTTTAGGAGGCATGGTGGTGTTGAGTTGATGGTTGGACTTGATGATCTTAGAGGTCTTTTCCAACCTTAATGATTCTATGATATGACAAGGCTATTTCTTCAGTTGCTGACAATAGTAACCAGATGCTCCTACATGGTTCATTCGCTGCTCAAATACCAGTTGCACACCAGTAAGCACAGCCTCTAACATTAAGTTTTGCTCATGGGCAGCTCACTTTCTCACTTGTATGAGCACCTATCCTTCCCCAGAACTTGATTTCAGCCCGAGGTAAGTTTTCAGATGATAGAGAGCCCATTTCATGTAGTTCACAAGACCAGCACTATGTGACTAAGTCTGACAACAGCCAGATTGCATCAGGCAAAGTTAACAGAATTCCCCTTTGTCTGCATAAATACAAACTAACTTAGAAGAATGGAAATGGAAATACTCCCAAACCAGCCTCACTCTCTCCCTCCCACAAAAATAAACTCCTCATGAATAATACAATCTTTAAGAACAACAATCCTATTTGCTACCAGAACAACCCATTTCATGCAAACAACCCTCTTTCTTTGGGAGCATATGCAGTACATTTAGTGCACTTTTTTTCTATATATATTTATATAGAAAAATAAATATATATAAACATATTTATACCATACACACTAAGCACAATATATACATACTTAAACACAAGATCCTTGGACATTCAATCCAGCCACATTTTCAAGCCACAGTGACGTGCTCAGTGCACACCTCAGTGACCTAGCAGATGCCACGCGACTCAGGCAAAATCTCCTTCCTGCAGTGGCTATGCATATTACAAACAGGATTAAAACCTTTACAGTTGTTCTGAATGCAGCTGCCAGCAGCAGAGACAGACCTTGCCAGAGCAAGGTAAGGGGCTCCAAGGAGACAACACTTAAACATTTTTCTTGAAAAGGAGGAATTCAACGTGTGAACAGTTCCAGTCACTGGGGATGAGGCTCGTTAGTGCCGTGCAGCCACCTCTGCCCCTCTGACACTGGTAGCATGTGTACAGGCAGGATCTACAGGAGACGTAAGCCTGATGCCTGGAGTCCTGCCACACTCTCTCTCTCTACAGCTGGTGAAACAGAAAAAATGCAGATCAGAATCTGATCTGTGATCAGAAAATTGCAGCAATGCATCACGTCTTTCTGTATTTTCAATAGCAAGTAGTCGTTCATACCCAGAGTATATTAGAGCAATCAAAAGCCTGCTCTAACTCAGCAGTTGACATTACAGATGTGATACAGACTTATTTACTCAGATGCTGTGCCAGCACAATTACATCAGCTGTGTATGAATTCAGTAACATAACAAGTTAAAAGCAGTATAGGAAGCTGAACGGTCAGGTACAGTCAAGTCAGTAGCACAGTGTGACTGGCAGGAATTCTGGTGCAGAGGGTGCATACCTCTCCCCGTGGGAAATTGCTATCGCTTTATGTGACTCTACCTATCTTTTTAGCCTGTCCAGGCTCAAGTGTACTAGCTGCACAATCAATAGCTGCAGGGTCATAGCTACACCTCCCCAGCACATCCCTGTAAGCAGCACAGAGGGCACTCGGGGCAGCTGGCCAGCTTGAACTTTAGCGGTGTTTAAGCAAGACCTTTCTGACTATTTGCAGATGGTAAAGTTGTAAGGATAACCTTTAACACTGGACACACATAAAATGCTTCTCTGGTATTTCTATGGTTGCCTCTGCCCTTTGTCCCACGCAGCAGCTCATAACACACATGTAAACCTGAAAATAATACATGTAAGCCCAGACCCTACAAACACAGCTACACTGGATGCAGAGCATCAGCCAGGCAAAACAATCAGCATGCAGCAATCCTACAACAGGAGAGGGGGAAATCTGACAGAGTCCAGTCAGGTTGTTCATTCATTGTACTTTTAGCAATAAATCAGAAAAGAAGCCAAAGCAAGCTTTCAGTGGTCTCCTTTCCATCACTCCCGTTTTGAGAAAGCAGCGTTTCTCCTGGAAAAGAGAAGCCTTACTCTTTACTGATGGCTAATGTGCTTAGTGTCATATGAAACCATCGTTCTTGCTTTGATCTCAAGGCCCCATTTCTGACACTGCTGTAGCAGCAAGTGAAGCGCAAGAACAGCAGCGTGCATCAGTACTCGCGGCAAGACAGGAAACCTCCAGCAGATCCACCCTTCCTTCCTGCGCTCCCCAGCCAAGTCACACACCCCAGGCAAGGGCAGCTCACTCAGCACCAAGAAAGCTGAAACAAGCATTCTGTAACTAAATTTAGAGTTTCTCATGTAACACAACCATTTCACAGAATCTCAGAAAAGTTACCTTGGTTGTAAGTCAAAACGTGAGACAACATATGGTAGGAAAAACACCCAGATTTTTCCTTTTCACCACATTTATCTAATTCTGGATTTTACCTTGACTTTAAGGAAATGAAAGAGGCCCAAATTTACACAAATCTTGTTTGGACCCACGAAGACCATTATTTATTGAGTTAGTTATTTGCAAAGAATAACCAACCTCTGAAACCGCAAAACTGCTGTCTGAATGTTACAACATTTTGAAAGCTTGAAACAGTAAAGCTGACATGGCAAACCATAGATCTTAGGACAACATCTGGTCCCCCTGAAGCAGGGGGAGTTTTCCCTGAAAAGAACCCAGATCCACACTTTTAACTTTGTAATCTTTTAACTCTTTTTTCTGTTACAAAGATAAACAAAAAGGCAGCACAACCCCCCTCTGCACAATATTACCTCTAGCAAGCAAAAAACTCCTTCTTCAACATACTTAATAGTGACCAAGATTTTTTCTTCATAAATAACGTTGTATTTTTTTAAACTACAAAAAGCAAACCATCCCCAGGAGCCGTTTCTCCATGTGCTGGGTAAGCGATCATGTTTGGGTATTTTCTATTGACAGACCCAGTTCAAACAGGACTGACTTGTCAGGGGCTTTTATTCACAGCCACCTTCTTTCGCACCCTGCTAAGCAGAGCAGCATTTACACAAAGTGGCTAGAAAGTGCTTGTTCTTTCTGCCAGTAATAAAAAAAAAAACAAAACCCCACCCTAAAACAACCCCCACACAACAAAAAACCCCTCTGGCTGCATTGTATGGCAGAGTACACAGTTCTAGGCCATGAGACTGAATTGAATCATTAAATACTGCTTGATGCTCTTTAACCCAGTGGGGCTGTTGGCAGCAAAGGAAACAAGAGGTTCTGCATGCACGGCAAATTGGCAAGGTTTTCATTCCCACTCTTTAAAATTTCTCTTTGCTTTACAATGGTATCATTTAGGATCTATTTTTATTCAAATCCCTGATGAGACTGATTCAGGTCTATAAAGACCGATTTGAAATTCTTTAGCTCAGCAGGAGTATTACAGGCAAAAGTAAACAAGCTACAAGGGTATATTTTTCTTGGCTATTTTCTCCACTGCTATTAGTATTTACAGGCAGACTGAAAAGTCACATCTTTTTCCAGGCTGATTTGCTACATAATCCAAAAAACAAATCTCTCAGAGTTGCCACATTTAGGCGTACTCCAAACTCCCAACATCTGACAGACACTGACAAAGACAAAATCAGTCAGAACAACAGCAATGCCACTTGAATATCTGGAGCAGTCAGAGAGGAAGGTAGTGCAAGCCAGCTTTTTTTTTCCCCCCATTTAACCCGGTCCAGCCTAACTAGCAGCTGAAACAGTATGAACCATGCCAGCAGCGTATCAGTAAATTGTGAGGAGTGATGCTGTGCTGCCAGCTTGCCCTCGTCCTAGCCATGCAACATGCAGCTGATGCTGTGACATCCTTCTGGAGAGGCAGAGTTGGGGGGGGACACAAGACATGACTGGCTCCCCTGGTGCCACCAGATGCCTGCCCTTGGCCAGGAGCAGCGGCTAGCACATGGTGCTGGGCAGGGGGACATGCAGCAGCAATAAGATGCAACAGCCCAATGTCACTTAATTTTCTGATGTTGATAGCTGCTTAGGAAGTGCCCAACTGGTGTCAACCATTTAAGATTTATTTGCATTAGAGGCAGCATACACTATAACTTCTTCTGGGACTGACCTAGGAGTAAGGTGTCCCGCAGTGTATTCGGTGATCCAGCAAAGCAGAAAGTCTTTTCTGTACTGTCACCATTTGCAGGCAGACCTCGTGCCGCTGTGCTGATCCCTGTAGAGGAGCAGCGTGCAGAACGTGCTGTGATACTTCATGAACATTTTTAATGGGAAGTTATTTCTACAGCCAGTAGGATGAAACTGTGGGAAACATCTACTGAAGCTACTGTGTTAGGAAGCCTAAGGCCTTCCAATAACAGAAAACTAGAGGACAGAAGATCATTTCTCCATTCCTACCCAAGACACAAGTCTTCCATTGGCAGATGAACCACTCAGAGGACTGCAGAAATCTTTCTTAGTTCTATCCAAACCAGAGTCTACTCACATAATCTTTTTTATTAGAGGGAATAACAGTATTTTACTTCAATTCCGCATCCTTGAATTTCTCATGTCTTTTTAGCCTCATGCCGGTTGTCAGTCATACTGGTATCTGCACAGATAGAGGTGGCATAGGTCTCCTCTTTACATCCTGAAGCTCCCTGTCTATTCTACACCTATATCAGCCCCAGTAGGAAGGCATCTCACCACCACACACTTGGTTGTGGAAGGATGCAACAGGTATTTCAGTTGTAGGGACAGCTTTTAGGAGAAGAGCTGCCCTTGGCCCTCGCCCATCTGTCAGCCCAAACATGGCTCTGGACAGTTGGCAGCACACAGAAGTTGGTGAAGCTCTCACACGGCAAAGCCCACCACGTGGCAGTCCTCATGGTTAAGTTTTACAAAGGCTAAGTTTGACAATCTCTAAGCAAGTAGAGCTCACGCTGTTCAAAAGTGCCAAATTCCCCCACAAGCTCGTGTTCAGAGAATTACAGACAGTTGCTACCTATCTGAATTTTTAAAAAATGGAAAAAGACATTAGAGATTAAAAAATAGAGAGGTGGAAAGAGGTAAAATTTGTAACTGCCAGTGACATACACTCCAGGAAACAGAGAAAACGTTGCGGCAGATACTTTGTCCAGAGGTGCCATGGAGTGGGAGGGCCCAGCACTAAAATTCAGCTCTGCTTCTGAGTTGCTGCTAGTCTGCAGAAATACAGAAGATGGTCTGACTCTCCTCTCCAAAAAACAAATGCGTCCCTGTTGCTGAGAAGTTACCTGCAGCAGGAGCTGGAGTGTAGGTAGCTGCAAATCAAGGACAGACAACAGAATAACATCCGCCTCTTCCTTTGCTCCGCATGGGTGCCAATGGACAAGGAGGTACTGGGGCTTCAGAGAAGCCCTTCTTCAGTTCCTACTGTCACATTTGGTGATGTACTTTCTGGTTCTCCTGAAGAGAACAAAAATGGTACGATCACCAATGTAAAAACTAATATATGCACTAGAGGACTCAAAGACCATGATACAGGATCCCTGACAAAAGCTGCTACTTTAAACTCAAAAGCTCATCAGCCATTTTAGCACATGCAGCTTGCATTTCCACTAAGTCTCATGTATTCTTAAGTAAGAGAGTATTATCTTAAATAATTCAACCTTAGTAATCTGCCAGTCTGATTAAAAACATTGAAAACAATTTTATACTGGTCTCTGAAAGACATTAACAGCTGTCTCTCCTCATTGTGGAAAGACTGGGATTTACATATTGAATCCTAACCCCAAACCTAAAATTTTAGGCTTTAAGTCAAATAAAAAATAAATAAAAATAAAACACAAAAGAAGGAGATGGCTTACAATGACAAAAATATTTATCTTGCAATATTTTGACCATTCACAATTTGGAAGACATGTGAAACAAATTAATGGGAGTGTCCTGTTTTGGAACAAATTACCATGGTGATGATACCCTTTGCAGCATTCCCAGAAACTGCCATCGCGGCCTCATCTTTCCTATAAGTAAACTTTACAGAACTGCAGCTATATCACATCATTTGTAGGGTAAACTTAAGCAAAACCTCAAGCCAACTTCAACAGTATTACACCAGAAACCAGTCCGTCTCTTAAGAGTCAGACCCCGGCTGTAAACCAGTATGTGTCTGCTTTCATAATGGATCCATTGAGATTAGCTCAGAATATGACTTTCCAGCTTCAGGCTGAGGGTGTTCTGCCCAAAATAAGTTAAGCAACAAAAAAGGAATACCAGGAAACAAGAAGCAAAGAAAGCTTCTAGAAATATGGCACTTCTGATAAAAATCCAAATGCAAAACCTAGAGACAAAAAATGCTAAATTGGTCTTTATGAATTAGTTAGTTACCATAGCCTTGATCACCTAGTGTCATCTGATAGAAGCTGTATGTAAATTAAATTTCTGCTGCATAGCATTCTCAATAGAGACAGTGCGTCTATATCTAGTTATGCATATAAAGCAGCAATTTCTGATTTATTATGTGTAGCTCCTAGATGACTGCCATGTCACCAGAATATAGTATATATTGTATGGGTGCAATCTGAAGAAAGAACCTGTAAACATTCACAATATGCAAGCCTTATTCATCCACCCAGTACATGTCTTCTGTAAAATCAAACTCCTTCCTGTTTTCTATCAAAGGAAGACTGTCACCAGCAGAAACAATAAATCATATTCCTGCCTCACGCTGAGGAAATCACTATGCAACTTAAATGGCCCCAGAGTAGCCCCCTTTTATACCAACTCGAGTTACTTCCAAAGTCAAATCATGGTCGATTACAAAAATACTATATTGTAGCAGTTCATCTCAAAACCAAGAAAAACATGGGTCTGGTAAGATGCATTAAGCCTGATTTTAATTTTGATTTTTTTTTTTTGTATTTGATTGAGGAAAAAGTGATAATGTCAAACGTTCAGACACCATGCATATACATTTCTAAAAATCAAATGCACAGAAAGGAAAACTATTCTTGCCTCACTGGAAATAAATCTTACTGTGGAAATGAGATCCAAGTACTCACACAACCGGTTCTGAATGACAGCATCTGAAAGGTGACATCAAAATAAAAGTCTGGATTGTCATTTAGTGAACAAGGAGGGAAAAACAACAGCACATTATGCAAACCATAAAAATCATTAAAAAATTTGCTACTATTGAATTTATGGGAAAGGACTCAGGTATCCTAAAATGATCACAATGTTGTGTTGAAAAGAACTTTCTTCTTCTCTACTGGTAGCTAAATAGAAAAATAACATCAAAAATTCAAGCTACATGGAAGGAGAAACAGTTGCAATATAAGGTTGCTCAGCAAATAAAAAAAATGGTGCATTAGATCAAAATGAGAAATATTTTTGTCCAGCACCTTCATATTTAATTTCAATCAATTTTTAAATTGAAAATAAGAGGTCTTAAAGCAAAATATTTTTAGCACTTCCTAGATGAAACTTGGTTTTGAAAATATGAAACAAAATGCTTTCGATCATTTCCCCCGTGTCCTCCCTGACCCCATGCAAACTGCTCAGTATATTCAGCTCAGACCGTAAAACAGCTTTGGTCCCTTTTTTCACCCCTGTATTCAAATGAGAAGTTAAAAGAAGAACCTTTCTGGCACCAGGTCTTCTGTGGTTACACTAAAACACAGTCCATTACATCCAGTATTGGCAAAATATGTTCCAGTTATTCCCACACGTAAACTGCTCCTGTTAGCTGCACAGGTTCTTGGTTTTGAATGAAAGCAGCCGCATTAGGAATCCTCCTTTCCCAGCAGGCTGTGGTAATCATAAAAGACTAAATTGGTCACCATCATTTGAAATGCTGTATGAAAAGGGATTCCAGTTTTTACAGTTGAACATGAATGGCAATATTACTGGAAGAAAAGTAAATTATGAAGCCCTCTGAAATACCCATAATACGTTATAATTGGATTCTCTCACTTCCACACATCCTCTCTTACCTGGCACACTGCCCTCACTCAGTACTTATCCGTTTGCACAAGCAATCGCCATTTTCTGGTAAACTATTATTGCCTTTCTCCACCCTTTTTCAACAGATTATAGTTAGCTCCAAGCAGTTTGTCACCTTTCTTATTAGGGGAAAAGCCTCAAAATGAGGAGTCACTATTATGACAAACAGGTGCCCAAAAGGCAAAAAGCTAAGAAAGATTTGGACTGCAGAAGCCTGCTGCTCTCTCTGGGAGAGGTTCATGGCTTCAGCAGCCCTCCACTGAGGTTGGTACTTTGAATACCAGGATGCTTAAAAGCTAAGTGAAATCTTTGTGGACCTAAAACTGACTTTAGTCCATCCAGGGAGGTAAGTTCCTGAGCTGGTGTAAATGTGATATCCCAGGCAATACTGCAGTTCAGCCCAGGCAAGGGGTGTAGCCCAGGACCCAGCAGAATCACAATCTCTTCTGGTCTTTTTTGTTTGGTTGTTTGTTTTGTGTGTGTGTGATTAAAAACTGCTGGATAGACTCCTCAATAATGAGGAACCTCATCTTTTGCCATTTCTGCACTCTAGACCAAACCTCCTTCTCCTCCTCTTGTACCTTTCTGTTGTTTTCCTACAGAAGTAGCATTTTATTGCCGTCAGCCTCCTCCTGTCTTGAACAGTCACGCTCACATCTCGAATTTAACACAACTCCTGCTGCCGTGGGAAGCACAGAGCATCCAGGGTGAGCTGCAATTAAAAAATTCTCAGTGTTAATTTGCAGGCCAGCTGTAATTGCAAATACTTGGACTATTTATCTATCCTATGCAAGTGTATGTCAGCCTTTCCCTTGCCTTTTCGTTTTTTTAAGAAAATCAACCCCTTTTCCAATATTCCCAACAATCTTTCATTGCCTTTACTGTCAATAGTGTGGCATTTAAAAATTTACTGTTCAGTAACAAAATTACCTGCAATCCTATGCAGCCAATTTATGAATGAGATAAGCTATAAAAATTCACCAGCCTCACCATGCAGGAGAGGAGCTGGTGGATCCAGGACCCTTCAAGGTGCTGGGAAAGACCCCGCTGCCCAGGAGATCTGAACGGACCTGAGAAAGACCAAACCACTTACGTGGCTGGAAGGAGGTCTACAACAAAAGCCCCATCCCATGCAGACAGCAGGGATGGCAGCAACCTCTCAGAAAAGCTGGTGCAACTTGACAAGAAAGATTACTGAGGAGAGAGCCTGGGTTGAGGTAAAAGAGGAATACGGGCAGCTTAGAATAAAGATTTGCATTGGTAATAATAAAGAAAAAAAGACAACGTTTTCACCAATCCTCTCTCATGCCTCTTATTTGCATTTTCCGATGCCAGCTCGCTGATACAACATGGAAATGGTTTGACCAAGTGATGTATCTGCAGGTTTCTATGGTGATCAGCACATAAATTGCCTGCCCAGCCGTGTGTGAAAGAAACCATCCGTTTCAGAAACTGCAAATTCTATGCAGAGAGAAAACCGTTCCCTGAATCAGAGTATCAGAGGATTGTACTGCACGATGGAAAGCCCGGCACTTATTTACCAAGCTGGAGATTTCTATACTATTGGTATAGAAGCATGGGACAGTGCAGCTAGTTAGGTGATAACTCAGAAGAGGACAGAAAACCCTATACAAAATAATACGAATTACCGGTAAATAATTACATTACATAGATCATTTGGAAATATTTATAGACACAAAATACACATAAAATATTCATAAATATCTGAAATATGATTTCTACAGTAACACTTGAAAACCCTGTAAATAGATAAAAAGTGGCTGATTACAACATGGCTACTAGGTGTTACTCCCCCAGACATGCCTTAGAGGGAGAGCTTGGAGGTGAGCCCTTGGGGAAACTGGCAGGCTCCAGCTAGGATTTTGGAGGCAGTTAGACACTAGAAGGCGTGACAGGAGCTTATGACTTTTTTGTTTGTTTTACACTTTTCTTGAAAAAGGTGCCTTGAAAAGGTTTGCCATCTACCCTGATACAGACAAAAAGGCTCCACACAACCAGCAGGGAGGATGCTGAACATGAGAAGAAACTTCTTTACTGTGAGGGTGACAGAGCACTGGAACAGGCTGCCCAGAGAGGTTGTGGAATCTCCTTCTCTGGAAATATTCAAAACCCGCCTGGACACAGTCCTGTGCCCCCTGCTGTAGGTGAACCTGCTCAAGCAGGGGGGTTGGACAAGATAATCTTCAGAGGTCCCTTCCAACCCCAACCATTCTGTGATTCTGTGATGCTGACCCTTTCCATTTTGTAAAGGTAGAGATGTGGAGGATTTTTCACATTCCTCAGATGACCTTCACCTAGAGTAGAAAGAAAATGGCAAACGAGGATTTTGTACTACAGAATTTGATGGGCAAGTTTTTAAAGGCCTTAAAAATGATGCGAAGACTAATTCTGACAAAGTGAGATTATTGTCATTATTACTGTTAAGAAAAGGCAACATAGGACAGAAATGGTTGTTAGGAGATCTGAAGCCAATAAAAGGTGCCCTGGAGACACGGTGAAATTCCTGTACTGAAGCTCGTGCCTTCTTTAATAGAGCACCTGGGTGTGAGATTCTGCTAGTCTCTTTAATTACACAAATCACCTATACATAAAGAGAAAAGTTGGAGTGGAGCAGAAAGGGCTGGCTTATGCTGGTACCTTAATTTCCTTGAATTTCTGTCCCGGCCTTAATCCCAGAACAAATATGCTTGACAAGAATAAATTACGGTCAAATACATATGATCAAAGTTAATACGAAGAATAAACCATAAATAGGAATTTCTTTCAAGGTTTGAATCATCTATATTTGGGAGTCCCTCCATTGGTTTCCCATCAGTCCATCAACAGATCAACTCCTGTTCCATCAAAAATCAAATTATGATCTAGGGACAAGCATCTTATTTGTAGCACTCAAAGTCAGCATCCAAATAGTGCACAGAAAGCTTTCACCAACTACCCAGAAACCCACAAAACTGATTTTACAAGTGGATGGAGAAAGATTCCAGGCATCATTTTCCTATTAAAAAAGCTGGTTTCTTTCCAGTTCAGAAAACAAAATTCCCCGTGAATGAGCCCCCCGTCACCAGCAGATGGAGGTGGGCAGCCCTGCCGCAGGTGAACGCAGCGGCTCCAGGGCAGCCACAGCACAGGTCATGCACGCCACCAGCCCGGCATCCTGGTGGGCCACCATGGGGGGAGCCACAAGGTGGCAGTTAATGCTAAATTTCTCCAGGGAGCGTTTTGATTTTGATCAGGCATGGAAAGAAAACACTTTCAAATAAATAAGCATATTCAGTATAGTAAATAATGTTTTCAGATAAAAAAAAAATATATATTTACTAATATATGGTACACCAGTGGAGCAACTCACATACTGTTTCTCCTTACATGGCATGAAATATAAAAATACTGTCTCTGAAATTTCCAAGTGAAATTCCAGACACTTCCTGAGCACAAAATAGTTTCCACTCCATTCTGTGGAAACTAAGTGTAAAAAAAAAAAAACAAACCACAAAACAAAAAAAACCCCAACAAAAAACCCCCCCCCAAAAACCCAACAAAATCCTGAAGTTTCATACCACCTTGTTTTTGACATAACGGCTTCTATTTCCCTTTTCTAAATTCCCCTCCTCTCCCCATTACCTGCTCCACTGGTTTTTTCCTTGAGCAGGGAGCTATGCACCTTTCCCAGCACAGAGGGGTTAGCCTGCACCAGCAGACTAGAAGGCCAAGTCTGTTAAGAGCAGACACGGAAAGAATGAATTAGCATTTTTATTACACACCCCCCCAAATCAGAAAAACAACTTCATACATGTACATATCAATGAACACCCATGTAGGGAGCAGTTATTGTGAAGAGTTATTTTAAGAAATTAAAGCTAAGAGGAGGGGGTTTTTTTCTTAAAACAAGTATGACCTATTTATGTTAATGAAACACCTAAGCATGTAATAGTTGATCTCCAACAGCAAGTATCAGCCACGCTGATACTTGATAATAGGGTAAATGACAAATGGTAAAAAGGAATTAATGTACTTGGTAACTAGCTGATGGTATAACCTATGTAGAAGGCTTTTGACTTCATGTTCACTGTCCTTGTGAACAATGGCATGAAACCTTGTCTTTGTAAAAGTGTTAGTCCCTTACAGATCTTTATGATGCCGAAAAAAAAAAAAAAAGTCTCAACTCCTCCAAAGTGCCACACACTTTAGGCAGAAGCACTGATTCCATCTATTTAGGGTATTCCCAAAAGGGAAGTGTGGATAATAAAAATGAGCACTGGCAACAAGACAAACCTTGTTAATTGGTATAGACTAAGTCACTGGCTAGCACTTTTCAGCTGAGAAAGCATCAAGTACATTCCTCTTGAAAATCTTCCCGTGCGCCCAGGACTATTACTTGCCGATAGCCACGGCTGACTTTGAAGGTGATGGGCTAACGGCAGGAGTTAACGCACTTAGTGCCCT
The DNA here is from genome assembly GCA_013389945.1 of Fregata magnificens. NCBI lineage: Eukaryota > Metazoa > Chordata > Aves > Suliformes > Fregatidae > Fregata > Fregata magnificens. Next base: position 93,984 of record WAAD01038303.1, on the reverse strand, counting down.
TTAGGAATCAAACCTGGAATTTGTCAATTCAAATACAACTTGGAATAGACTGTGATCTACGTTTAAAAAAAAAAAAAGAAAAAAGTACATTTACTCTCAGTTTTTCCACAAACAGGCTTTGAAATGCCAGCCAGTTCTGTTTTACCCTGTTATGGAGAAACATAAATGCCAACTCCTAAAAGATATTAGGAAATTAGTATGGCTGAGCAAAAGGATATAATATACACAATGATTTTCTTTTCCGAAGTCAATTACTCTAGCTCCCAAGCCTGAATTAAGCAGCTGCAAACCTTCAGAAAGCAGCTGCTCCCGTAACCCCCTTCCGCACGCTCGCTGACTCTGCCGCTGTGCAACGCTGGGGTCCCAGCCCAGAGCTAGCAGCTGCAGGGCAGACCAGTAACCCCCAGTGTGGCCTGGCTTTCTGAGGTCACTCTGAGCATCATTTAGTCACCCAGGGCCACATGATGCCCACGTCCTCCCACAAGTACGTCAGTAGTTTTATCTTTTGTAAAGCGTCACATGATCCCAGTGCATAGATAGAAGGAAAGTGAGAGACTTGGGCTCCATCAGGCACTTTCCGCACCACAGGCTTGCTGAGGAGCTTGGATTTGCTGTCCATGAAGTCTCATACAAAGAACCATTAACTACCAATAACTCCTGACATGGTCATTTTGTAACAGTTTTACAAACAGCACCACTATATGAAGGCATGTACACCTCCTGCTAAGATGTGGGACCTGATGAACACACAGATCCAGAAGATGCTACGAACACATGGCCAAAAGATACCGCCTTCTGGGAAACCTGCTTGCACAAAGAAATGAAACCCAAGTATGGAGCCATAGCACCACTTCTGCTACCTCAGACATGCCTAAAAAACCACAGAAGATACATGTATTCAAGATGCCTGATCAATAAACAGTAGAAATCAGTAGCCCATAAACAATAAATCTATAAATTTATTTAGCATTATGTTCCAAATAATTCAATAAATATAAGCCTTTTAACAGATAAAGGGAAGTCAGTAGCACGGTGACTGCTTTCAATCAGAACAAACCATTTTACTTTTAAAACCCTTAAACTCTGAACATTAATCGGCATTTATTGCTTAAAATTAGAGACTGCAAGTTCCATTACTATTGCACAGAGCTTGAAGACTGTATGTCCCATGCCGTGCTCAGAGTGAGTGCATTTCAATTCATCAGCTAGATTATTTTTTTCAAATCAAGGCAGAGCTTGTCACGTGGTTTCTGTTCTACGCCCAGTGAAATTAGTAGTGACTGGAATAACCCATGATTGGAAATTTAAATTATTTATAACCTTTGTGTAAACCTCTTGAGCTAGTCATTTAGTGCTGCAGCGTTCACTGCATTTTCCATTATGCCAAGGAAGAAGATGACGCTCTGCCCTCATGTGCTGCAGGTGCCGGGCAATGCAGAATAATCACTTCTGCAGCCACCCATCTTCGTGGGGCATGCAGTGGGGGAACTGAGGCTGGCTGCAGCTGAACAGAGCATTCACCTGCTCCAAATTCAGACAGGATAACATGTGCTTCCTTCTTAGCACCCCCTAATATGAGTTTAACCACTTTTTTTTCTGTTGAGGTAGAATGGGAGGAAGCAGAAGTATGTGTGTGTAAAAGGGAAGAGGTGAGGAAGCCGAGAACAGTGGAGTGTGCTGAGATCTTCAAACATTTTTCTTCTACAGCTATGAAGAGAGCAGGCACACCCCTCTACCAAGGAGAAAAGATGAACAAGCATAGCTTCTCTAGTGAGACCCCACTAACACCCAGAGGTGGGCTGCCGGTGCTGCAAACAGAATGAGGCTCCATCGCCCAAAGTAACACGGCCACAAGCCCTGCACTTTGAGCTCCAATTCATCTTCTAGAAAGGCATCCTGCTTTAATTTAAAGACTGCAAGTAATGGAGATTCCTCCCTATAGACACGGAGATTGTTTAAATGTTTAACTATCTGCACCACTTAAGACGAAGAAGAAAAAAAAAGGCAGCAGATGACTTCCATCCTCCCTTTGCAGCTTCTGCTCCCAGCTGAATCTGTCACTCTTTCCACAAGACTGAAGGGCCATACACCCCTGTAACGCTGTTTTTTGCAAGCAGATATGTAAGGTTCTCAGGTGATCGAGTCACTTTTAACCTTCCTTTGGATTAGGTAAAGTAGGCTGGAAGTAGGTTCACAGGTGAAGACACAGGATCTTTTCACTAACTTGGTTGTTCTTCCCCTACCCCACCTCCAGCTGTTGCTACAGAATCCTTCAACAACGACCTTAAGAAGGAAGGTAATTAGCCTGATATTTGAAGGTAAACAAGGTCCTTTGCTTAAGATTTGGGTCTCTGAAGAAGCAGTGCATTTTCCCAAAGATTTCTAGTGTGATGCATGATAAACTGGGAAGGGCTAAACCCACTAAACTCTGTGGCTGAAGCATCCCAGTCCTCACCCAAATCAGCAACCTCTGCCACAGCCACCTGGCACAAAGAGCTGGCTGCATACCCTGCTCAAAGGACACTGTGTAGGTGTGCCAGTTTGAGTACATCTGTAAGCTGTGGCTCAGCACTACCCAAATGAAGCTCTCTGCTCTTCAGGCAGGAGCACCATCCCATCAGTCAGGGTTTATTTCAGCCTTGCCAGACAAGGCTTGCTAGAAACCCATCATCAGAGAAACAAACTTCCCAACAATCATTGCAACTTATGGGCAGGAAAACAAGAGACCGGCATACTGTCTTCCAGAGAGAGCCTGCATAAATCAAAATCTGACTATGCTACATTTTGAATGTTAAGATTTTCGACAAGATGGTGAAGCAGAGAGATATAGAACCTGTTTTGCATTGGTAATTGAAATAAATTATCATAATCCTCCCTGAGTCCTGCAATCACTATTTTTTAGATTGAACCTTTCCTCAGGGTTTTGAAAAAATATTTTCTTTTTCCATAAGGATAGTTATTAGACTTAAAAATAATACCTACCCTTGAAAGAAAGCTGGAGCCACAACTGAGTATGCACCGTTACCTGTTACAACACCATAATGCAGGAGTGAAGTATTCCCTTTTTCAACACTCTAATGGATCAACCCTTTTTGTTAATGTTATGAGCACTGTGATGGATCATCACAAAAGCCCTTTTTGAAGTAAGTGTGTTTAATCTTTCAAAGAGGTTGATTTGAAACTGACCCAGTTTCAAGTGAATAAAAATTGTAACAGTTTCAAATTGATTTAATTTCGAATCCGCTCAAATCATATGTTTTACATCTAACCTTTGGATCTGAGAGAAATATTTCCATTTTTATTCAAAGAGTGGAGGGTGGGGCCACCCAAAGGAACTAATACTTCTCTTTTCAAAGTTTCTACAGTACAGTGTAGTACTTACGCCAAAGCAACACAGAAGTCTTGCTTCCTGAAGTACAGAACTGCAATTCTTTTTAAATTTCAGAATATATATGTTTTCATATATGTTTTCATATATGTCGACCGTATGCCCCTGCAGTGACCCACAGACTCCACGGCTCACAGAGTTCATCTGTTTCTGAATGCAGACAAGGCAGACGGGCAGGAGGGAAAGGCAAGCTCAGGGCACCTTTGTTCTCCCTCCAGTTCTGACATAGTTCAGGGGCTTATGTAGCTGCTGGCATCAGCCGTAAAATGGAAAAGAAAAAAAAAAAAAGCTTCATCTAAGTCATGCTCTTTTGATACAGCATAGAGCAGTTGCAGAGAAGAGCACTTAGGACATAACCTCAATACTTGTTCTGAGACATCACGGACGTTCACCAGGGCTGCTCCAGCTGCAATGCCGCTCATCCCACCGGGACACCATAAGGCATTGCAGTGCAACCAATTCAGGGCACACAACTTTAACAGATGCGGGCAACAGACATTCCTGCTCTCTCAGGTGCCTGGTGAATTACTGCAGAGTAATTACCCACTAGATAGGTATCATTTACACAGCCAACACACATCACCAAATAACAAGTGTGCACAAAGCTCAACACCCAGCCAGCACCTGACCAAGGCATGCTCTGACCAGCACTGGGAGCATCAGAAACAGGAGTAACCTGCAGAGGCTCTGAGTAGGTCCTGAAAAACCATAGAGCCATATGGAAACAGCATTGCAGGGGACTGCTTTTTGTGCTGGAGAGCGCACCCAGAGCAGGACCTTTACCTGAAAAGAACCCAAGGTGCTTCTCTTCTTGGCTGGCCACTAGCACAAGTTTTCTACCTTATATCTGCTTTTTTTTTCTCTCACTTTTTTTTCTTTTCTTCAAATTGTCATGAAAAGGAACTTTTACTGTTACAGTCGATGTATGCCATCAGCCATGAAAATAAACCAATGTGCCTGTAAGCCTGTCTCAACATTCTTTGGGCAGCACAGGGAAAAGTGTTCTTCTGTCATATTCACAAGAAAAATGCTGTTAAATGCAAACTAGATCTAGGAGAGGTCTTACACTCTAAGTGTCCCAGCCTCCTGGTCAGCAAGTGTGCAGCATCTGCGCTCTCCTGCGCATCAGATTGATTAGATAACACTGTAAGGATAAAAGGTTGTCTAATGGCTGTGAATTGTGAGTATGAACAAACCTTACTGATACTAAAATACAAGATATTATAAACTCCCGATAGAATGGGAAGAAACAACTGTATAAAATAAAAAAGTTATACAGACCTGTTGCCATTTCAAGATGGCATTCACAATTTACANAGGGGGGGGGGGGGGGGGGGGGGAAGTTTACATTTTAGCCATCTGAAAATCCAACTAAAGGCACAGGGGAAAGCTTTTTTTTTTTAAATGAAATTACAACTTTTAAAAAGGACAAAGATCACACTACTAGGTGCATGTGAAATATTTGAAATGCAGTCTGGGGTTAAATTCTGCTCTCGTTTGCTTAAATAAGGCTCTGATTTCAACAGGGTTACAAAAGAACAGGGAATCCAGCATACATACATTTATAGAATCAGAGAATAAGTCAAGTTCAGATTCACAACAGTGTAAGTCAGTACACAAATACAACTTCAGTCATGAAGTTAATTAAAAATTCTACTGTAGGCAATTAGGATACCTAACACATTTGTTTAGAGTTTGTTTACACCCTGGAATAATACTGTTTACGTCTTCATATTAGTATGCACAAACACGCTTGCCAAATGAACTCCAGTTACCCATCAATTAATTTCTGTTAACTAATCTAAGTGCTGAAAAACCCTGAGTGATGATAAAGGAAGTCAGTGTCTTATACACACCTGAAACAAGCTGTGACCAGATGCACGTTGAGCAATTCCAAACTATCATAAAGACTGTAAAGAATCCAAGAATATCTATCCTCGAACTGTCAGTATTTCAGTCTAGACAGTTCTGGTTTCCATTTCCTTATCACAAGAAATACAGAGGTAAGACACAAGCTAGAAGTTTTTATTCACAGACAGCACTGACCACAAACAATTCAGACAAGTTTGACAGGTTGCTATCCCTACATGTGGTAAAAGGCTGCACATTGCACATGTTTAATAACCACAGTGATTTTCTGGTTTAGCAATGCTGAAAATTAATTTGTGCCAGGTCAAAAATGCTCAAAAAGAATCAAGAAAACTCTTTCTAGGCACTTATAGTTGGCTAAATAAATATGTAACTAAGTTCCTACGCTACTGGTCTGATATTCAGTGAGTGTAGGCAGCCAATTCCTGATTTTCTATGCTCAGAGTAGAAAAATGTGGATGTTTTCCAAATTGTGGATACCAGATACAACTTTGTATGTATGCATAAATATTTATGCTCAGAAACCTGTAACTTTCACTCTCACTACAGTGGTTGAAGTATAGTAATACTGTAAGTGAATAAATATCTAAGTATCTGTGAAGACTCTAATTCACTCCCAGGCTGACCTAGTTCTTTGGTAAATAAGCTTTTTCAAGCCATTTCTCTGCTGAGAGTCCAGGCCTTGGAAATACCTTAAACATATAGTGTTCTCCTTATACTTGTTTTTATTGCAAAAAAAACGTGGAGTGCATGGCGTATATTTCTGGAATCTAGGCAGCTTGTGCTATACAGTAATTCAAATGTGAATCTCCTCTCTACTTTTTCCTTTAATTAAAGGAAAACCCAAAAGATCCAACAACCAAAGAGAAAGCAAAACCCACACTAAAGCAAACATAACATTTGAAACAAGAAACCCAGCAGAAAATAGACAGCCAATCTGGAGCGTGGCAGAGTATTCCAAAAGGGAGGGAAATCAAGATCTCAAACATCAGAAACTTAATTACTCAAGTACTTCATTACCATGCTTTCATCTTAACTTTGTTAATCATCAGGTAAACTTGGCAGCAAACTCCCAATACTACATTGAGGTACGTAATATTACTGTAGTTCATTCAAGGAATAAAATTATCACTAATCTCATCCTTAAAAACATATGGCTCCCAACTACCTTGAGTCACATTGTAACCATCACTATTATAAAGTTCCGCACAGTTTAAAAAGAGATTTTGGTGATTAGTGGTGTAGGGAAGCTATGAAACTCAGTTTAAACTTAGAACATCAAGATCATACTTGGTGGATAACACATTCATTGCGCAAACTTTCTTTGCGCTTCCAAATCTGCTTAGCACCATAGAGGGGGAGAAAAAATAAAATCCAAAACATACACGTACAGAATGATGTTTCTTTGTACTTGAAACAGAAAAATTCAACCAATCTTCTCCCAAACTCCCTGTCCCCAGGAAGACATCCTGCTTCCTACCCTTCCACACAAATCAGGTCTGGTGTTTAGCGAACCTGGCAAAGTGTGTCCTGCTTCCAGTCTCACACCACAAACCCAAAACACAATCCTCCATCACAGATTCCTGTCCTACCTAGCCAGTATTTTAGTAGCCCTATGCTGCTATTTCTTGATCACTTCTATCTTTCTCATAAAAATGCATGGGATGTGCATTGTTTAATACACCATATGTCATGGACATGTATGTACAATAACACCCCAAACTTACTTTTGCTACAGATCTGGAAAATACTGAACATGCATTCAATTTCTGATCACTCGCAAGAGTCGGAAGAAGCAGACCTCGTCGCTGTATTAGGGGTGGTGCACAAGGGAAGAAACTATGATCCAGTAGACGAACTTAAACAGAAGTCACATTATGCGTTTCTTAAGAAACACAAAAAGATTCACTGTTTTGACCTCTAAAATGTATCTATTTTATGCATCTACAGAAAGTATTTTCAGGATATCTGCAGAAGACTTACCTTTCAAATTACCTTTCTGGACAAGCAAGAGTGGATACAACGCACATGCATACTTCTTCCTCAAAATGCCAAACTATTTTCCTCTGAGCATGCTGGACACCACTGCTATACATTAGCCAGAGCAGGATGCTGTAAGGTAACGGCATCCTGGCTTGTATTAAGAATAGTGTGACCAGCAGGAGTAGGGAAGTGATCGTGCCCCTGTACTCGGCACTGGTGAGGCCGCACCTCGAATACTGTGTTCAGTTTTGGGCCCCTCACTACAAGAAGGACATTGAGGTGCTGGAGCGTGTCCAGAGAAGGGCAACGAGGCTGGTGAGGGGTCTAGAGCACAAGTCTTATGAGGAGCGGCTGAGGGAACTGGGGTTGTTTAGTCTGGAGAAGAGGAGGCTGAGGGGAGACCTTATCGCTCTCTACAACTACCTGAAAGGAGGTTGTAGTGAAGTGGGTGTTGGACTCTTCTCCCAAGAAACTAGCGATAGGACGAGAGGAAATGGCCTCAAGTTGTGTCAGGGGAGGTTTAGATTGGACATCAGGAAGAATTTCTTTACCGAAAGAGTGGTTAAGCATTGGAACAGGCTCCCCAGGGAGGTGGTGGAGTCGTCAACCCTGGAGGCGTTCAAAAAAGGTGTAGACGTGGCACTCCAGGGCCTAGTTTAGGAGTCACGGTGGTGTTAGTTGATGGTTGGACTTGATGATCTTAGAGGTCTTTTCCAACCTTAATGATTCTATGATTCTATGAAGATCTCTGTTCACCTTACAGGATTTCTGCTTTCCCAGAACAAACCTATAACAAACACATAACACTGAAGAGCAAGGAGTTGCATGTATTGTAGGTACACTCAATTTCAAGTGTAACTCCAACAACAGATACACCCTCTCAAACATTTAGACGTGAGCCAGCCTTCCATCCTGGGGTTTTGATAAGCAATCACTTCATTATCGCTGCATCATCTGGGCTCCCTTCTCCCCCACGCAGCATACAAGAGGAAAAATGCCAGAGCTCCAAGTGAGCAATGAAGTCACAAAGTCAGCCCATGTCTGACAAACATCCACAGCAGCAGAAGGATCACACAGTTTTTCTCACTATAGGCAAAGAAAAAAATGCAATGGCACAGGTAGTTATGCAGCAGTGAAGAGAAGGGGTAATCACCTCCCATCTAAAAGACTGTCTATTTTTCTGAGCAATGAGGAGTCATCTGTAAATTCGAAAAGTTACATTAAGCATTCTTATTTGCATCATCATCATTTTTGAAAACAGAAGCCTGGATCTTTTGATTCTTTACCTCCCGTAAGGCCTTCACTAAGTAAACAGACCTTCACTTCATGCCTACCGTGTCTATCAATCCCTACAACATTGAGATATTTATAGTACTAAGTTAATATAAATATTAAATCATATTTAAACACATCCTCCAGCTAGTGATAACTATCACAATAATAAATAAATCTTAGAATATTTAAACAAACCAAGGTCAGCGAAAAATTACAAAGATAATTCTCTGAAAGCATTCAAATACCGTACCTCCAACTCAAAGGGCGTCTAAGTATCTTCTCTGATTTAAGCATAAGGCTTGGTTAAACCAAGATTTCCACTAGACACTTCACATTCAAAAACTTGCTTCCAATATTTAGGTCTGTCTTAGAAGAAAAAAAGTCACATACTCTTTCAAGTGACAGCATCCTTTCTGCATACTTTCTTGTATCCTCAATCCCTCTTCTCTCTCAATCTTCTTTCTTTACTTCATTTGGTGCTGCAGTTCCAGAGCCAAATGCTCATGCAAAATCAGTTCATCTGCATGGAAATCAACATTTCAACAAGATACAGAGCTGGAGAAACTGAGGTGTAGAAAGCTTTAAAAGTTTGCTGGAAACATGCAGCAAATCGGTGCTGCGGCTGGAAACCAGAAGCAGGGCATGGCTTTGACAGAGGGCTAAGCTAGAACACCCCTGTTACAGCTCTGCAAGACAGAAACGTCTTGCTCTCTCCTTTTCATTTCTAACTCTGTCACAGATGCAGTAAGCTATTTAGAGGCAGCAAGATGGTAAGGAACTTAAATGATCTCTCCCATCAGGAAAGCATAATGCTTCCCCACCTCAGGGCTGCTGACACCATGGCTGGAAGGAATGTTACCAGTTTCATCATCTCTTGGCAAGACAGTGAAATGATACAACTCAAGTTAATTCAACAGTAAATGCTTCTTATTCTTGTATCTGTTCTCAACCCTCAGAACAAATGCTACCACAAGGGTATCGACAGTCATGTTTCTCAGGAACACTTTTAAGTTTATCACTTCTAACAGCTAAAACAAGACTCCTTTCACATACCCACATCGGGCTCCACACCTGAATATCCCGCCTACTAAGAGCAAATGCAAATATTCAACTGTAGCTCCGTGCTTACTGCCTTACCTGCAATTCTATCTCTAACAAAATAATTTGAATTTGTAAGTATTCATCCTAATTGTTTAAATTAGGATAACAGTAGTAACACTGCAGAAAAAAAGCATTAGATTAATATAACCATAAATGAGAAACCGGTAAGGGAATACTGACACAAATGCTGACCTGTACCTTTTTCAATACCCAATTCAAAGAAAAAAAAAAATGCAACCAAACCAAACAAACAAAACCCAAACCAACCAACTTCCATTTCAGATTAGTTTTTCACCCAGAAGTCCATTTCCAACCATCCTCAAAACCAACCGCAAACATCTCATTTCATCCTAGCATCATAATACAGCAGGATAACAGGACTATACCAAAAGGCAAAAAATTTAGCAATGTCATTCTGATCAGTATAGTTGCTGCAGCATTTCTTGCACAATCGTAATCAGTCAATCAAGCAGAGGAGAAACATCTGGGATCTGTCTGTTACCTGGACATCAGATTTATTAACTATGCACTTTTTATAATATTCCCTTAAAGAACTTTGTAGAAATAAATGGGTTTTAAATCATTAAAGCTGAAGTTACGTGTCAGACACCATTTTCCTGAAAATATCTGTTGAGGATTACCAAAACAAAGCTATGGATTCTTGATCACTTAGTCTCCTCTTTGCCCAAACCTCCAAAAGACCCAGAGATTGCCAAAATAAAATAAAGTCATTAGAGAACAGCTGCTTCCAATATTTTAAGACTTATCTGAACAACTTACAAGTTCTGGTTAACTGACTTCTAATTTTACAGTGTTTTATATAGGATCTAAGACCTTGTTAGATATTGCAGATTAAGTATTTACGTATTTGTGTTATGCACAATGTCATCTACTGAATCACTATGCTCTAGCATCAACAGTATTAAAGCAGCACCTGATGCATATTAGAGCAGTCATACTCTTCCAAAAAATTTAACATAGCTATAGGGAAATTTTAATGGCTGTTCTTAAAACTTTCTGTGCGTAAATCTCTCTGCTCTAGCCTGTTATCGGTCAACCAGTTCAGGTTTCATTGGGCGTTTTCTTCAGCGTGATACTGACTACACACAGAATTGAGATCACAGAGGTTGAGATCATCTGTGGTAAGGGCAAGAATTTCAATTCCAACCCCAGTGAAGTCAGAATACACACATACACACACTCAATGACTCCTGCTTGGGAAATACAGCGAGATTCTTGATTACAGACTAACAAACCCTTAGTCTACTCAAATTAAAAAACAAAACCAACAAAAAAACCAAACCCAACACACCCAGCCCCACCAACACACTTCCACTCCATTTCTCATCACTATAACTCACTTGAATATCTTTAGCTGTTTGAACTAAAAATCTGCTGTTGAATCACTCTCATCTGCTATGCACACATTTACCAAGGGTTGTCAGCCCCAAATAAAAAGTTTTAGAAGTTGGGCAGATGTTGAATTCCTACAAAAACGATATTCTAGAGCACCATACTGTAACAGTGTGACAGGAAGGAGAATCTTTTTAACATACACATCTTGCATGAGGCTATAAACATTGTGGGAGCAGGCTATAAGCTATGAGGATCATTATTTAAAACTATTTCACCTTTGAACAGAGCTCATACACATACACTTCTACAGCAAGTCTCAAATCTCACCAGAACATGAATGGGCACTCCAAATAATAGTTCCCGAAGATACAGTGAAGGTCTATCAAGAAGAGCATCTGGGTTGCCTGCTATACAAACCTGGAAAGTACGGGAGCTTCAAATAGCAGTAGAGCTCCAACCGTTTTCCATTTACAGTTGCGGGAGTTGTCCATTAATTTGAATGGGAGAAGATTCAAGAGAACACACATGCCACTCCTCTTCATACAAAATTCTTAAAGAAAATGGAGGTTTCTGCATTTTGTCACTCCTCAAGGAAATCTGATACTTAACAACACCTGCACGCAATGAGTATCCAAGTGAAGAAGTCATAAAGAGCCAGCTGCCCTTTATTTAAAATGCCCTTTGCAAAAAAGTTGCCGTACATTCTTTTGAGAGAAGCCGAACAGTTAGGAATCCCACAGCCACAGAATTCAACATCACCTCCAAAACCATAAGCATCAATAAAGCCTGAGCATCGTGTTGAGAAGAACCACACTTGTATTGAAAATTAGGTCGAGAATACTCCACGGTTACAATCACAGAGACTAGGATTTCAAAGACACGCTTTCTTGCAATAGAACAAGCTTTGATTTTTAAAAATACAATCATTATGTACAGCAAAATATGTGGCCATAAGACCAGCCTTAAACTAAGGCCTTGTTTACACAATTTCTGCACTGTCAGGAAGTATTTTGGCTGGGAATGTAATTTTTCTTCCAAATCAATTAAATATTTGCAGTTCTCACTGTGAAAAGAGCTATATACTACCTTTGTATTGACACGGGTATAACATATTCCCACAGGGAAAAGGAATAAAAGAGTACCTTTATATTGATACAACATTTTCCTCAAGTGTAGAAGCTAATATAGCTTTCATTATTCAGTCAAGTTAAAGCAGTATGACTTTTTTCTACTTTATAGACAAGGCCTATGTTTAACAAGCACCAAAACACTTCAGAGTATTTGGAAGATCAGACTACTGAGCTCTACTTTTTGTACTGTCCTCACCAAGTCATAGAGAACATTGAACATCTAAATACATTCACAACTCTGATTAGACCCATGCCATGGTTTCTTAAATCCTTCACTATTTAACAAACACACCTTTTTGGCAAGAACTAGAGTGTATCTACAAAAAAGCCCAGCATAATCCAGAATTTACTAGGCTGCCTTCAGCTGCTCTGCTAGGTTGAGAAAAACTGGACTTTACGTGCCGCTGTGTGCTACAAACACCCATTTTTGCATCATTCCTCAATCACAACACAGGCGGCAGGGGAGCAGGAGGCACTAGAAAACACAAAGAATCTGCTATCTGTTGGGGAGAACAGAATATCTGCTTTTATTAAGCGGAACAAGTTGCTTTCAATACACTGATCTGGAGCAAGGCCTGTTGGGTGCTAAAAACTGCATAATCCCATTGAATTTAAGGCAAAATTGAACCATAGCAATAGCTGAGATGTCAATTTATGGCATTTTTTTTTTTTAAACTTCAGTGCAAGACATGGCTGCAGTCAAGCTTTCTTAGTTTTGAATGCAGTATTTTTGTTAAAAGAAGTCCCTACTATTAATAAGCATTATTCCCCTGCCCCTCTAACATGGAAGGCCTCGAGGAGCTGGCTTCTAATTCATTTTTAGAAATTTCTGAAAGTTAAGCTGCAAAGATGTTTCCAGTTTTCACTTAAAAATCAGGGGCTGGATCAATTTGCCTGTTATGAAGGCCCTAAGCAGAAGTTGAGGGACCATCACCAGAGTTGCCTTCTCCAACCCTCTTTGTTTTTAACTGTGATTGTATCAGTCTGACCAGTACAACCCGCCTGATTGTATCAGGACAGGTCCTTGCTGTTTTGAAGGATACGTGTGAGCTCAGGAGAAGAGATATGTTCAATACTGAAGTATATAATCTTTTCAGTAGATGCCAGATGTTGCTAAAAGAGGTATCCAATTTTAAACTAAACCACAAGATTCTAATTTTAATTTCAATCACTGGGATTTCAATACATAGAATTAAACTAATACTAAAAACTGCTCTTCCAGTGCTCAAGCAAAAAGCTTTCCTATTTAAAATAGAAGAAATTATCAGATTCACAGTAGGAATCATGGCAGTTAGTTTTCANAAACTTGCAGGTTTTGTGTGCTAATCTTTAAAGAAAGGGCTAAGAGAGGAAGACAATGGAGGTAAACAAACTCCCTATATCTTCCAAATGACAGAAAGTACGGGACTCCTCCCACCCCAACCCCTCTGCAAACCAGGAAAGAAATAATGGTCTGATGCATAATTTTAAAGAGTTATAATGCAATGAGATTAAAAGCTTAAATTTTATAAATAATCGACCTTTAGAATTTTACCCCAATAAACCATGCTGTTGCCAGTAAGGAATAAGGGCCTAATCTTACAAGTCCTTTTGCATTAAAGCCACGCTGCCTTCCTAAAGCTGCCTACTGAATACAGCGTTCTGTTCACATGCTGGCATCACATAGGGTCAGGACCTAAACGCAAATGAAAAACTGTATTAAAAATTACTAAATATTGGGTAAAATAGCAATCTAGTGGTTTGTCTCTCTCATTTTTTTTTTTAAGCACTCTCCTTAGCTAAATCGAGACCTCCCCCTTTCACTTCTATTAAGATATAAATCAGGATTAACAGCCTATGTGAAAGTTAGTGTTTCATGTAATACATAAAAGCGCACAAAGTTGTTTTCTAAAAAACAGCATTTGTATTAAAATTCTTAAAATGGATAGACATCTCTTAAATGCATGTCTGGAATTAAAATGACAGTTGTTAGAAGTTTCTTGGTACATCACAATGATAAGATTTCCTTCTTTGCTGGCTGGAGGTACATCCCACAACAAAACAAAAGGAAAAAGAAAAACTAAAAAAAAAAAAAAAAAAAAGCCCCCCCCCAATCCTAAAAGGCTAAATTCTTGTAAATTTGAAGTAAATGAAGCCTGAACTTGCGAGACATGGAAATTACAGTTAAAAGACTCAGATGGAAATAAGAAATAAATTCCACTAACAATAGGCCCTTTTGTCCTGGCTTGTTCGGTATGATTACTGCAAGGAAACTGTTAAGTAGTTTTTGGAGTAGTAGATAATGGGATTCTGTGGAGCTTTCACAGGTTGGCACCGGCTGGAACAGCTGAGTTTTGAAGGCACTCTATAGACACAGGGTTGCTGTTTGCCCTGCATCACATGTAGGAAGTCTTTGCACTTTAGAGAGCTAGTCATCAAAATCAGTTATTGCCAACCTAAAAAGAAAAACCCTCGGAACAAAAACACCACCGCTCCCACCCGCCAAAGAAAAATTGAAATAAAAACGAAATCACACACACACGCACACCTAAAAAATTGTGCAGATTTGTAACATTTTCACAGCTGATTTAAAACAAACAAACAAACAAACAAAACCAAACCAAAACAGGAAAGAAACAACACGCTACCACTCTCCTGCAAACTCCCATCCGATACAGCAGGTAAACAAAATAGAAAATTATTTCACGAATCATCAGCAGACACTTTCTGGCACCCCACACTGTATTGGCATCAGTGTTTAAGTTAAAGTCCCAGTTCAGATGTGCAATTCTCCAGGCTGGACGCCCCGGCACAACCACCCAACTTTGCATAGAGATCCTCGGGACCGGCGGCGGGGCGCTCCACGCGTGGCCGCGGGGGAGGGCTCGTCACCGCTGCCGCGGTTTCTCCTCGCGCGTGTCCCGGGGAGGTCTCCCCGCGTGGGCTTCGCTCTTCCAGGCAGGCAGGGACCGCTCCTCGCCGAACCTTTCCTCCCCCGTGCCCGCTGCCAGCGCCGGGCAGCAGCCCGCGGCAGACGCTGACGGGAAATATGCAACGACCAAGACTGGACGAAACGTACATGCCGAAAAAAGCCACATTTCCAACACGAATTTTTTTTTTTTCCCCCGATTTTTT
>WAAD01038303.1:16697-77433 GCA_013389945.1 Fregata magnificens | reverse complement strand
CCGGGCAGCTGCGAGACCTCCCGCTCCCCGAGGCTGCCTGCTCACGGGCGCTTGGTGGCATTTCTGACCCCGCAGAGGCAGCAGGAGGGGAGCCGCTGCCCAGGCCGGGTCCCCCGCCCCGGAGGGGCTGCTGGCAGTGCCCCCCCACCCCGTGCGAGAGGGCCTGGCGGGCGTTGGGGTCCCCGAGCAGCCCCCTTAGCTCTGCCCAGCTGGCTCTGGAGGCGCCCGCTCCCTGCCGGGGAAAATCGTCCCTGGTGGGAAAGGCTCCCTCGCCCCTCGGGGCTCCTTGGGAGAGGCGGCTGGAGCTGGCTGGGCTGGAGCCGGCTGGCCTGTCTGCCTCCTGCCCCAGCAGGGAGGCCATGGGTATGGCAGCTCTGGCCGTTGTCAGCTCCTGAGGAGCCCCTTTCAGGACACCCCAGCTTCTGTGTTCTTCCCGCCCATCTGAAGTCGGGACCGGCTGATCTTTCAGGATGAAGATGTGGCAATTGCCAGATGTTGATGCCGTTTGCACTTTGCGGCACATGAACAGCAGTTTAGCCTGGTGGGGTTGACTCATGGGGACTGGCTATTTGCCACTGTTTGCAGAAGTGGCTCCTTGGACTTCCTATCAATCAGACATTCCTTTCAAGAAAATATCATTAGTTATTTTGGCACCCTCCAGTCTTTGGTTTTATATCCTACCCAGTTCTTTACTGTTCTCAGTATTTATTCAAGTAGTTGTGGCATGTAGGTACTTTCTACCCCACCTTCTTGTTTACAAACCTGATTTAAACACAGTACTTGGGCAAACAGGCTGTGGTAGACAAAAGGATTTGAAATAAGTTGTGTAAGCAGCATTCTGTTATTCCTGAACAGTTTTCACAGAGACTAAATTCTACTGAAATTTTTTTTGCCAGAGGTCACTGTGGGGATTCACTCTGCTGGGTCTGGCTGTACTGCACCCCCGTGGTCATCTGGCAAGTACTGCAATTCTGCTGATCCTCTGGTGAGTACCACATCTCTGGTGATCCCATCTTCAGGAGCTTAAACTAAACCCCTCTGCTATTGCTTGAGTAAGTCTTTGCAAATGAAGCCTCTCCCAATGAATGTAAAAGTTGCGTTCCACCAACTCTGCTTTGGAGTGGGCAGCAGTTTAAACAACTTTCTTAAATATATCACATATCTGAAACCCGGCACTCCGTATTCCGTTTGTAAGTGTAGTCATGCCCTGTACCTGTTAGTTGGGAGTCCCCAGGTGGGATGCTGGTCTGCCAGGCCCCCACCTGGTTTCTCCCAGGTGCAGTCTTCTCACTCACCTGCAAAATTTCTCAGCTGCAGGCTGATCCTAAGCTAGCTCAAGGTGCTGTACAGATCAGTCTGGAGATTGATCAGATATTTTACCTTATATTGAATCCTGAGGGCTGGGCTTTGGCCGTATCTCTGTTCTAGACTTTGCCTGCTAACCACGTTACCCTTGTGACGAACCTGTAGGCCATCTTTTTTCCAGAGCAGTACTACATTTCTTTGAAAGAGTGAAGAAGACCTGTCAAGTACTTACAACCTTGTGTTCCATGAATGAGTTTCCTCTCAATGACTGCTCAACTTAGGCATAGACATGCATGGATGTTGGTTTTGGAAACAAAGTAACTTCGCTATGAGGCTTTTAAGTCCTTTCCCCACCTCTTCCTGTTTCTCAGCTGTCCCTTCTAGAAGTACTCCAGAGGCAGAGCTAGCACATCACCTGCTGACAGTGCACTCCCACCTTTGTGTAAGCCAGCCAAAACCAGTCACCAGCCAGCAAGGGTTTGCAAAGTCATCTTTAAAAACAGCCATAAAAATTGGTTGAAAGGCTACAGTATCACTGCAAAAATATTTTATTTTCTTGTTTTGTTGATGCACTTTGCTTACACTACTCTAAGGTTTTGGGTACAATGTGGATTTGTTTACCTTCATCACCTCTATAGCAAGCCCACATGTAAATTACTTATATTGCACTTTCCCCTAACATGGCAGTAGCAGATTTTATAAAGACCAGACAATTGTAATGTTAGTTTAAATCCAGACTATTTAATCCAAATTTGTTGAATTGTGGTGTGGTTTTTCTTTCAGTGACAGAATAAAATTACTCTCTATGTTTTTTTCATTCTACACTATGCTATTAATTGCTGCTATTTCTGAAGGAGGAAATGTATTGTGTTCAAAGTAACAAATGATCTTTACACTGTTGAGTTTAAATATGAAATATTATTTCTCAAGTCCCAGTCCTCTACTACATCTATTAATTTAATCTCTCTTGTTACCAGCCAGCTCTAGGTAATTAGTTAGTCTGCAGTACTGCTTTTAGAAATTTGGAGTCCGTGAAGTAATAGCAAGAAGTCTGTGGGAAGTAACTAAAAGAAGCAAGTCTGGTTTTGTTAGAAATAAATTTTCTGTGCATGGCTACAGACCGCTAAGGGGATCTGCAAGTTGAAAAGATTGAAAATCCCTGGCTAAGGGTTTAGACATTTAAGGTAAATAAATCACAAGAGCATTCAGCACATCATTTCTGAATTATGAAGCACACATTATGTTGGGTTGTTGTACTTTGTGAATGGTACTGTGGTTTAGACTCAGGAATAAATTAAAGTTGCCCTGAAACAAGCTCTGTTTGGGCGACATGAAAGCATTACAATGCAGCAGAATCAAGGCAAAATATAATTATCAGACAGTTGGCTGTATTAATTTGATTTTTCAAAATGATCAAGTCTATTTTAAAACCAATTTCAAGATGATTAGATACTATCTTAAAAATGTCAAAATAAAATCAGCTGAAAAGCATAAATTTGGTTACTAAGCAGTTTACCATATAATATTTACATACATAACTAGCTTTTACTGTGTTGAGTAACCCTGCTCGTTCAGTAACAATACTCATACAAGCAGATTATTTCTTTGCATAGTTTAGAAAGATTGTTATAGTTACCTTTGTCCATACAAGTATCAGCGTTGTAGAACTGTAAAGCAGTGTGTTGGTTTTTTTTTTAATGTTTCACTTATTATAGGCAAAGACTAAACTTAAGTGTAGGTTAAATCAGTAACACATATGGTATCTAAAACTTCCATACCATGAGAGTTTGTCAATGTCTGATGACAAGAAGATTTAGTGCTATAAAAATAGATAAAGATCTGCTGTTACTGAAGGGACCTTCTAACCAGCTCCTCTGGTACTCCTTCTTTAAATGGGCATAGCCAAACCACTTACAGCTATGGGATTAACTCCTAGCCAAGGTCAGCGTTAGCAAAGGGGTATACAGCCTCCTGAGATCTGATTAAGTACCACTGACCTTACTTAGGATGAGTATTTTATAGAAAAACTGTGCTGTACCTGTGGAACAGAAAGATGCTGTGAGCAGTGGGTTGAGTTGCAAGATACGTCGTGCATAGCATTTGTATGCTTCTGAATTTTGGAAGGCCTGAGCTCTGTAAATGAAACAGAGCTGGAATCTGTTGGAAATGTGCAGCTTTGATTAAAACAGACACTTTGAAAATATGCTCAGAATTAGGTGAGTGTACGGATTTGCTTGTATCAGAAATCTGAAACTGTAATGCTCAAGTGGAAAGAGGTGATAGCCTTCATTCAGATTTTCTCTGGCTTCTGTTAGTGACTACTCATTTAAATAATTTTTATTAATACGTGGGAAGCTCTTGTGACTGTGAAGGAGACTATTCTGAGATCATAGTGCTCTGCCATGTACTAGCTAGGCGTGGTGATAATTGAATTTTAAGGCTATAAATAATACTAAATGTTGTATTTTGACATTGAAGTTTTATGCGATAAAAGTGATTTTAATAATAATTTTGTAACATATCTATATAATACCTTTCATTTCATCATGAAGATGCAGTTCCATCTACTTTTTCCCTTCCTTTCCTCTGTGACAATGGTGACTAATGGACTTGACACCCTTCTTTGCTCTCAGTTGTACAGCAACAATTTTTAGGTCTGTGGTGTAAGCGGGCCCTCCAACAATCAACTGATCTGTGATGAGAATAGGTCCTTCTGTTGTGGGTTCTGCTTAACCGCTTATGGGCCACTGGGGCCAAATGCAAAGCGCTGAACGGTGAATTGATCCTCGTTTTCAGCAGAACTAAAGGGTCCAATGTCTTAATTTAGCACTGCTGCTGAGAAAATCCTGAGGGAATCATGGTCTAAGAATACTGCATGGAGTCACTTCACTTCCTAATGCCTGAAATGTTCCTTGGATATAATAGAGATATGTTACAATTCACTTAAGTTTTACTGACTTAACTGGTTTAGAATCCGACATAAAACAGTTAAACTGAGAAGATTCAGAATCGTTTGCGGAAGAGATGCTATTCCGTCACTCCCATACTGTTAGTATGTGACATTAATGTAAACCTTAAGGTAAAGGGAGAAAAATTACTGCGGGAAACTAAGAAGATGAAATAATGTCTAAGAGTTCAAAGTACAGAAATGTGCTAAGTGTTTTCTGGCATTGGGCAGATTTGGAGAAATTTTTCAATGTTTATTCATTTTGAATATATGAAATTGAGCAAGATTTCTGGGCTTGAATTAGTTTTTAATTCAGTGGTACACAAAGAAGTCTTTATTTTAGACTCACCAACAGGATGATTATAGGTTGGTTTGGGGTTCCTTTGGTGGGGGTTGAGGAAGGTGAAGATGACTTTCTGACCACAAAAACTGAATTTGCATTGATTACATTAAATTTGCATTTAAAAGTATTTGCAAGTTTTAATAACCACTTGATAAACAATAGCATTTTTAAGATTTTGTGTGCATATTTGATCAATAAGACCTCCTCTCCCCTTTAATAGTAGCTAAGAGTGGTTTTGGTTACATTTGTCACAATAGTTTCTAATAATATTGGTACTGACATTCAGTGTGTCTCTCTTGTTCTGAAACAATGACTGTAGTTTTCCTTATTTAATTTGGGTTGCTCCTATTGAATAGTGGTGGTGCATTTAGCACTGCGCAAGAGAGACTCAGTTCTCAGCCCTAAAAATTTGCTGGCAAGCTTTAACCAAAAATCAGCAAGAAAGATTTACATGGTGAGTATGAACTTGTTTTAAGAATAACAGTGGAAGCAGCTGACTGCTTTTGAAAATCTGTCCACATCCTGGCAGTGGGGAGTTGAAGATGTCTGTCCACCTATCTTTACATCTCCTACTTCATCCTTCCTCTTTCCCATACCAGTAACCCTAAATACTGATCAGAAGGTAGTGAAATATACTGCTATAATAAAGCATTCTGCTCTCATGCTCTGCCCAGAAAGCTGTGCAAAAAGCTGGACATTTTTGTGTCCAGGTTATGTGGTTGTTTACAAAAGTGCACTTGTTTTTCTGCGTTCTATGTTACAGAAGGTTCATATTTAAGAGAGAAAAGAACTTTCAAAATTCTTCATCAAAAATAGTCTGGCATTCCAATGCTATTTAAATATAATAATTAACTTGTCTGCACCTCGAGTTATTCTTGATAACTCTATATGTGAATACATATCTGAAACAAGACTGCCTAATGTCTGTTTATCTTAATCCAATGGTATTAGGTATTCTTATTCTAGAATCAAAATGTCTGCATATGGAGTTAAATGAGATAGCCAATTAAGGTAATGCCATGGGTAGACTAGTTTTATTTTAAGTGAAACTGTTCCATCTGCTCAACACCCAGATAATCAGAAAGAAACTGATAAGACAAATTGCTAAGTGACTCAGGCCAAAGGTACTGCTTAATGCTGTAATTGGATATGTTTGTAGTAGTATGAGCTGGTTTCTCCCCTGACTCAACCAGCTGAACAGTCTCCCTTTTGCCAGCTACTTCCTGAGTAGGAGCTGATTTGTGCGGAGTCATCCTTTTCCTGCCTGTCTGTATTAGCAAGTCTAGTGTGCATGTCTTTGGGAAAGGTAGCCTCACTGTGAGTTTCCTCTGCAAAAAGATTCTCAAGTGCAGAATACCCAAGTTTCATTTTTCAAGGAATAATAGCAGCTGCTGGTGGGTGTAAATAATAATAAAAAAAAAGACACATCCACAGAAGAAAAAGTTCATTATTTCCATCAAAAGTCCTGCCAGAGATCTTATCACTACTGAAAAAATAGCCTGTGCTGCCAGAACTTACTACATATCTCACTTGAATTGGTGTAATAATGCCACTTTATTTTTCTTTATAAAGAATGTGTTCAATGGCATGTTTATATCCCACTCATAGATGTGATGTTTATAGTCAAAATATGCATAATTGTCAAAGTTCAGGTCTATTTCTATGTTCTTTATTAGTTATCAACCCCCTTCTATTTACCACAGTAGCAGTTTACATAAAAGGTGATGAAGATTAGGATTTTAGGTAGGCATACGAAACAAAGAGAGAATGCTTATCTGTTACTATGTGCAGCAGTCAAGTTGTGTGTAGGTGTAGTGAAACAGCTTTTGGAACCATAAATGTAATCTTGATAGCACTTGCATGGAAACAGTGCTATTGTATGTTAATGAAAATAGTATAATCAGCATGAAGTGAAACTGGTGACTAATTCAAAAAGTAAACTTTCTGTCTGCAGCAAAAGCCCTTTTGTAGAAAAATGCATTTTCTTCATTGACCTATGACATTATATCACATTGCAGTATTAACTCTGCTGGCAGTAGCCTTCAGATACAGCAAAAAGTTACAATTTGAAGAGTTTTCACTCTTTAATTTGTTTAATTCCTCCACCTCCTGACCAGGAGCAAAGAGCTTCGCCTGACAGAGTCTTCTGTCAAATGACAGTGAGGAATGAATACTTTCAACTGTGATCTTATCATGTTTCGTAAGTGAGATGGGAGATATCCAGAATCCTAAAGAAGCAGAAAGTGATGTTTGCAGGTCACCAGGTTATGTTCTTTTCTTCCACGTGAAGAGTCGCTGTAACAGTCTGCCTTTGGTCTCAGATTGGTGGTATAAAATTGTGGTCGTAAGTATTGGTAGTTACTAACGTCTGGGGATTATTTTCCTAACTAATAATGAGAGAAACACATTCTCATTTTAAAAAATGAGAGTACATCTATGGAAGGAAACCTCCTAGATAAAACCAGAGTTGTATTCCATTCCTTTTTCATTGCCTGTAATTCCTATGAATATTAAGGAGTGATAGGTGAATCCAACAAACCAGTGAGTCCATAGCCATAATGTAGATATTGTGGAACTGGCATGAGCAAGGGGCCAGTAGATGGGCGAAGCAAGTGGATCTGTTTCCCCTGTGTACCAGAACAAGAGAAATAAAAATACTCATTCCATTCATTAACAAGAAAAAGTGATTTAAACATAGTGAAAATACATGAGATGTTTTAATTTTTAGGAGTTTTTATAGTTTTCAGTGGACAGCATGGAATTTCCTCCTAGAATGTCATTTAGTCAAGGTATCTATCTGTTGAACGGTGTTTTGTGGTACATTTTGACTAACCGTAATAGCAAGTAAGAAATTAATGGCTGCTAGCGCTTGCTTTCTTCTAGTTCAAATTATCATGATGCATCTGTCAAGATAAACTCTTTCAATTTCCTGACATTATTTCTCTTAGTACATTTTAAAAACAGTGTGGACAATATATCCACCCCTGGATTCAGATGGAGCACCTGATGACTTTATCATCCCCAGCTGAAAATTTCTACATCCACAGTTTGCCCTGCATCACGAGCAGTATGACAGCTCCCTAGACCAGTTCAGTGTAGAGCGAGCCAGGTTAGCCCAAACACCCTTTGCCAGTTAAAGCTAAGCGAGCTAACCTTGCACTGAACTACAAGGAGGTTGTCCACAGCTTCCTTTTTCTGCCAGCTTTCCTGTAGCCTCTAGTGTAGATTCAGTTGTAAGAGGAGTGGAGGAAGCTGAGCCTTAAATCACAGTAGGTGTTTCCAAACTGAATATATTTAAACCCAAAGACTCCTTTTTTGCCACTTGGTACTATGTGCTGTGAACATTTACATTGGCTACAAAGGGGAGATGCCAAGTTAGGAATATTGGTTGCAACAAAGCAAGTTGAATTACGGAAAAACTTGACTTATTCAACTTCCAGGGACATTTGTATAAATTCACATGTTACCTGACAGATCAATAAGGATTAGCTGACTGACTCATTGTTTTCTGTCCTGTGTTACCATATTTTATCCTTTAGGCTCCTGAGCCACGTTGGTTAATACTGAAGGAGGCTTAAAATAGCATTTCTCTGATGGCAATGGCTGTAGAAGACAAGCTGCAGTTTGTGTCTCTGGGTTTAACAAGGATCGTACAGCAATCGGTGGACAATCAAAGCTTTAAAACCAAATAAACGTACAGAGTAACCATCAAGGCCTTTTGCCTGCTTTTGGTTTTGCATTTGTGGTAAGAGCTGCGCAAGAGAAAGTTGCCACACAAGCATGTTTTACTCTCTGTCTGAATCTGTCCCCACATGATTTTTTCAGGAACAATGATATTACTAGACTTGCTGAAGCTCACAAAAAATGCACCCATTTTTAGGCACTTGGTACAAAGTCATAAAATATTTACAGCATGGCCCTCCAGGAAGCTGAGCATCTCTAGGTCTCAGGAAGACAGGTGAGCCACAGATCCCTCAGCCTCACCCTGACTGAGTCCTTAAGACTGCAAGAGAAAAGAAATTAAACTAGACAAGAGGAACTGCCTGCTCAGCTGAGTTTTATTTTGTATTACACAGGCAGACTGCAAGGTCAGCAAATCTCTGCAAGCTATGTGGCCATATGGGCAATGGCAGTTTATGAAACAACTGTGCCAGATTTGGCAGCCTTGATGACGACCACATGGCAGGTCAGTGAAAGCCATTTCAATGCCAGTTGTATAATTTCACTCTTCAGTCATCTGAGAAGAATATGTAAGACAAGATTTTAGGCAGGATGGTGTCATTTCAGCTCTGAAACTTACACTATTCTTTGCATAGTATATAACTTACAATGTAACCAGCAGAATTCTTTTACTATGTTTTAGCTGATTGAAAGCATTTGAGTTTAAATATTGATTGTTATTGTTTACATGTGTGTAGCCTTGTATTTGAGTATTTTGAAGTAATTTGGGGGTAAATGTGTCAACAAAGGAGATAAGGGTTTTTTTGATAGAGAAAACGAAGACCCATGATAGGCTCAGACTGACATAAGTTATTTGCAGCCTCAATAGCCTTCAAATCTCTTGAACTCCTCTACTTTAACAAAATGCCATGTTTTCTGATTGTTTTAAAGGGCTGCTGCTTATAGCTTACTTACACTTAGGTTGTTTCTGGCTGATCAAGGTTGGAGGGATCATTGTGGCTGACCACTGATTGTGTCACCAGCCTAAGTACTGTTTCATCTTTCAGGCCTTCAGCTGCTGGGCCAGATTAACGTGAATGTGGGAGCAAACTGACTCTTGCAACACCTGGCCTCTGCAGATAACCCCACCCAGCTTGACTTCAGGCCAAGTCACAGCACAAACAACCTCTGTTGTATTGACAGATGACCTCATGAGAATGAACAGATAAGACAAAATGATGTTGATACTACTTGATCTATAAGCCATGTTCGATATTGTCAGCCAGGGCAGTCAGGAATGCTGATGTGACCACAAGCCCTTGGAGAATTTGTTTGAAGGCTGGCTATCATCATGCACCGTCAGGAGACTGGCGGTCTGATGAAGCCCCTTAGGGCTTCATCCCCTGGCTGGCTCTTGGCAGGCAGACTCCTTGCCCCACCGTGGAAACCCACCGCTCTGAGTTTTCTGTAGGCCTTTCTGCATGCCACAGTTCATAACTGCAACAATAAATATTAAATATCACTCACTGAATGTAGATGTATTTATATTCCTGTATACTTTATTTTGTCATAAGTAATTCCAGTAAGAAGATACCGCAGCAGTACCAATGGCAGTAGTCCAGTCATGTGAGAAAAATATACTGAAAAGACCAGACTAAAAATTACTTTAAATGTTAATTGATTCTGTTTGTAATCCATCACTTAACAAGGGTGAGGGACCTACAGTAGGCTCATAGAGACAGATCCCATGGTTCTTCATCAAGTGGATTGTGACTTACCTGAGAATCATGTCTGAATCAAAGCTGAGTAACGTGGAATCAGGAGCCGGTCCATAGTAAATGGGAAAAAGACACAAGTTACGTTATTTACAGGGAGCATATTCCCCAGGACATAATTGAATTCTACTTGTTTGTCCCACTTGCAAGCAGCAAACAAGATACCTGGTTCTAGGATCTATTCCAATTAATCTTACTCATGCTTCTGTTCATTTTGGCCAGTTCTCGATTGCTCAAGAAGAGGTGAACTTTGAGGATCTTTTAGTATGACTGAAACCGATGTGGCATTTTAACACTGTAAGCAAAACAAAATGTCAGTATGGTCAGAGAGTTTCAGTTTTCAACTATACTTCAGCGTTTTTTTGCTTGGTTTCATCCAACTAGTGAAACCTGCAAGCTACTTCACCCTACGAGCAGATTTTTTTTCCTGTAATGGTAAACTAAAAATTAAAACTAGATACACCATTAAAGATGGCATCTGAGGCACAGATGTTTGGTAGTTACCTAGTTTATCAAAATCACTTGAAATTCGAATTCTGTTCTCCAGAGTGCTGACAACCAACTTGATAGCATCGGCAAATTTTGCATTTGGACTGATGGTGTTCAAGGCATTAATATAAACACAAACTGCATTACAAATCTTTTGATATGTCTTCCAGTTTTATGGCAGACTATTGATAACTACTGTGAACACAATAATATATCAACATGTTTTCTTACTAGAAATAGGGGGTGTGGGAAAAGCTTTTCTGTAGTAAAAAGTACATCAGGTCCACTGGCTCCCACTTTTAATGTATGGCCACTTATTCGGACAAAAATGGAAACTGTGTAGTACACTGTGGTGTGGTTTGGTCATATCTATGTCTGGATTCACGTAAGAAGTTTCTTAAGAGGTTGTTATCTTCTAGATGCTTTCACAGACTGTTTAATGAAGCATTATAGTATTCAGCCAGCTATGCTGACACTGAGGTGACTGACTAATGCAAATATATATGTAAGAGTCGGTTTTGATTTCATCGTTAACTAGTGCCTCAGTATCTGTCTTGGTACAGTAAACAGCATAATTCATAGTTTACATCAAATTGAATCCTTCTGCAAATATAAGCACATACATTCATAAGAACAGGAAAGTAAACTCTGTGGGACTTTCATGGCTGCACTGACAAATCAATTAAAAATAGTCTTTTATTGTTGATTTTTTAAAACTAAACCATCCAGCACTGTAGTGCATAGCACCTAAAGCAAGAACAGTTGGGGTCTTCACAGCTTGGAGAAGTGTTTGGAGGAGGGTTCGGGATCTCACGATTGCTGGGATCTGGAAGGAA
The DNA here is from genome assembly GCA_013389945.1 of Fregata magnificens. Taxonomy (NCBI): domain Eukaryota; kingdom Metazoa; phylum Chordata; class Aves; order Suliformes; family Fregatidae; genus Fregata; species Fregata magnificens. Next base: position 66,078 of record WAAD01038303.1, on the reverse strand, counting down.
GGTGCCAGTTCTCTGCGTCATGAACTCCTTCTGCACTGTCATTGCTTAAAATAATGATTTTAAAGCTCCTTTTAGTCTTCCTGATTAAAGGCTCTCATATGAAAAGACTTGCCTCACCCTGGAAGGACTGCTGTGGCAGGCTGTCAAAGAAGGAGTAAAAAAAAACCCAAAACCATTTAGTTTCACTCTCAGTTAACTGGAAGCAGAAGCATCTGAGATCCTTATTCCACGTGTGACTGGTCCAGGCATTTCCCTCCGGCCGGGGTGAGGTGCTGGCATTTGGGGAAGGGGCTGACCCGGCTGTTCCTGGCACGGTTCACCCAGCTGGCTGACTTGGTAAGGCTTGACAGCAGAAGGACAAAGGCTTTTAGGGAGTGCAGTTACCGGTGTTTACCAAGTGTGAGTCGTATTTGCTCTCTGTCTGCCAGACTCATACCTGGTGTGAGCGCAGAAATGTCAGTACCTGGGTGCTTCAGTTAGTAGCCTGTACGTACCATCCAGAAAACATGAGTCATACCTCCTGTGTAGGACTGAAAGCCATTTCTGGGACTCCAGGGAGAGGAGGGAAGGGGAGAGCACGTAATACCTGGGACATTTTATAGGGTGTGGTGCTGACTCAGGCTAGCTACAACCAAATCTTACGATTTTCCTGACCAATAAACAGAATTAACCAGTAACAACAACAACAAACCCCCACAACTTAAACAGCACAAAGTGGCTGTCTGCCATACCATGTAAGATCACTGAGCACCAAACCTAACATGCCGTGTCAGGAGGAGGATACAGCTTGGAGCTGCAGGGGTTGGGAACCACCGCAGCAATGCAGTTAGCTGCTTCTGCAGTAACAAACACGGAGAGAATATCTCAGCACAATGATAAACATGTGCCCTGTGGCTTTGGATAGCTTTATATTTATATGGAGATCTGCCTTGGTTCTCAGCATGTAGTTATCACACTCACTCATGAAAAGATTGACATCTATTAGTAAATTGATTGCATTTCAACTAAATCTGCTTACCACTAGCACTGATAAAAGAGATTACTAGACGCAATTACAAATTCAGATCATCCTACAAGGGGGACTCTGCAGAAGGAAAGAGTTGCAGCTGCAAGCTGTGCTGCATGGCATGAGGAGAGGATGGGGTGCTTCCCCCCGCGCTTGGCCATACTCTGTGGTTAATACTGCAGTCACTGTTCCCTCCACACAGTCTGGTGTTCTCTCGATGCAAAGACCTGGCTTTGCTTTCTAGCTGGATTTATGGAGAACGGCAGACTTTGGGGCAAATTCTTTGCATCTTCCTTGCCACTAGGATGTCTGTAGAGAGGAGGCACCACCAGGGAAAACAAAAGTGGGTTTGCTGTTTTAGTGACAAACATCACTGATCTGAATGATTAAAAAAATGCTATCCAAATGACAAATTTGTTAAAAGCTAATTCTCTTCTTTTATATGTAACACAGCCATTTATTCCCATCATCAGTAGAAACCTTATAGAAGCTATAATTATATGTAATTAACTTTTCTCTCTCTTTTTTTTTTAACCAAATACCTAAAACCCTGTGATCTCAGAAAAGCAAGCTGTGTTAGAAGGGGAGAGCTGAACATGGAGTCAAAGTCATAGTCTATTCTTGCTAATGAATGTGCTCCACAGAAAATACACCCTGGTTTTTGCTTCACTTGAAGAAGAGCAGAGGCTCCGACAAGAAATACCAAGGATATTATTAACTTTACTGTTATATAGTGAATATAACTGTATGGGCTATTTCATAGTCGTAGTTATAATACATGAGGCACTTGAGAAGTCACACAGTTAAATTTACTGGTGCTGTAAATAGCATTACCAGTGAGTCTGTCCTCTTCTATTCCACGTAAGAGAAGGACTGAGGTTCCAGTGCAAGGGGACTTGTCTGAAGGTAATGTTGACTCATGTAAGACATTTTAAAAGAGAGGTAGGGTTATAGCTGTAAAAATTAGGTAACGGTCTCAAATTCCTCATCTTCTGATCACTATAGGGACAAAGGTAATTTAAATTTTTAATGGTATGGACTCTACTTAGAGTGTAAAGGAATATTTTAAGGGAATTGACAATAGTTCCTGGAGAGAGAAAAGCTGCATGCTCTGCCTGGCCCGGCCGGGGGACAGGTGCTGGGGCTCTGAAATTGCCTCTGGATCCAAATGCTTTTTTCACTGATGTGCACGAAGAAACAGATAAAAATAAATGCTGCATTTTCAGTGCAGATGTTTTTGTGAGCAAAATTAAAGATGACACAAAGACGAAGAATGAAAGTTTGCAATACTGTTAATGCTTAGCTTCATGGGCAAAAACAAATTTATGTCTGTCTAATCCTTTGACTTGTGAGATCTGCTATGATTTCAGTTACAGAGATCAAACGAATGCTTATTGTAATCGTATTCCTAAGCCATGGGATAGATAATATGGCTAAAGCCCTACTATCATTTACGCAGTACATTTACAACATTATATAAACCTTGTCTTGTCTTAGGATAGCCATTGTCTTCACACTTCCCTGTCTCATCGTGTGTCCACCCTCACTCCATTAAATCCAGTTTAGACTGCAGGGTTTCCAGGACAGAAGCGTGCTTTTGCAAATGCATACGTCTGTGTGCAGGTGTGTATGCACATAAGTACCATACCCACCTACAGCGTTGTATGCAGCAGACTGCAGAGCTCTTGGTGCTTCTTTTGCAGTATATTGAACACAAGGCGCTCAAACGCATGCCCGGGGGATTCATGACAGGGCAGCTTGCTATCTGCAGTGTATCACCCTGTTCTGCTCTGAGAAGCTGCTGCCCCTGTTTTCAGTACGTGCTGGGCTGTGAGGACCACTGGTCAGAAGCATCTACTGCTGCTGCCAGAGGAAGGGAAAGGGCAACCTCTAGCAAGGGCTCCAGTAGGCAGTCACAGACAGCAGCCTTTTAAATCACCCTGGTATGAGTTGTTAGAGCTCCCCCGGAGGCAAGAGGCTCTTAAAGTTTCATTTAGAAACGATTATCTATCACTCCACAGCTAAATACCCAAAGTATGTCTTTTTCACTGCAAAGGAATTCGTGTTATATTTCTAAGTCCTGTCTATATTTAAGAGTCAACTGAAGTGACCTTCAGTTAATAGTATACGAAACCTTCACCTGAAGAGGAGTTTCACTTGCTTTAACTTACCCTTGTAAGCCTCGGAGTCCACAAGTGGATGATACTTGGCTGATTTGCCTGTTAGTCAGGACGTCGCAGTGGCACAAACAACGTGGTCATTGCCTGGGGATTGCGGGTAGTGGTTTGGGGATGAAGAGGGTTTCTCGAAGCTCCTGCTTTGCATGTCCTCAAATATGAAAGAACAGATTGTGAAAAAGGAGTAAAAGTAATCTGGAACATTAAAAAAACCCCCAATAAACTGTAGTGTAATTTCTTTATTGTAAATGTACCACGAATCTACAAATAGACAGGCTGTGTTCTTACTACAGTTACTTCATTTTTAAAATAACATATTGGTAGCAAAAGTAAAATTTCAACATAAAGTTTAGTGTAGATAAAGACCAAACTACCGTTCCTACTCCCACTTACCGTATGTAAAAAGCCATTGAATGTTACAGCTATGCCAATAACCAAACTCAGTACAATGAAATTCTGTAAATAGTATTTAAGCATTGACAGTATTTAAACATTTAACACACTGAGCCTGGTGTAAGTGTACTTTTTCAGCATTAGGAAATCTATTGCTTAATTAATGTTTTATGGCAGTTTGCATATGTAAAGCACTGTATAAATGCTGAGTATGATTCAGTTGTCAGTATCTGAACATAAATTACGTTTCACACAGGGTTTGGGATAAGAAATTCCATAACATTTGGCAAAATGGCTTATGCATTCCCAGTAATTTTACATAAAATCTATTCATAAGTGTCCATTGACTGGAAACAATATATGTGATTCTTTTAGTTGAACTACTTAATTCAGCAGATAACCACTGCTGCTTCATAGTTCATGGATGAGAATTTAAGAGAGCAGCTGAGGCATACATTTGAATTTGATTAATGACAAAGGAACCGTTTCAGAGGACAGAGGACACACTGTCCACTTAGCTCGCAGTACAAAACAAAAAGTCAAAGTGACCACTTTCAGTTGAATAGTAAAACGAGAGCTGGTCCTACCCTGCCATGAGCGCAGCCAGTCTTGTACAGAATGAAGGCACGGGGAGGCGTGATCGCATGGTCCTACCAAATTCAAACTGCTGATAGTAATTTTTTCTGACATTCAGTCAAAGTGAGACAGTGCTTATAGCTTCTGGTTTTGTTTTTTTTTTCCTACTTCTGATGATGTCAGAGTTGTTAGGGCCTAATACTGCTCTCTTTGTGCATGCAAAATAAAAGCAGATAAATGGCTGAGACTTAGCAAGAAGCGAGTTTGCACAGTGCTGTGTAACATACTTGAATGAGCTCTAAGCAGGCTTGAGTTTGGAGGGAATATTGTCACGGCTATGTAACGTCTCTGTGCAGGACATGCCAAGCTGGGTAGCGTGGCCACCGAAGCGCTGTGCTGCTCACGGCATTCACTTGGCTGGGACGATCTGGGGTGTCTGTGAACAGCTCCGCCTTGTGCTGCCCAGACACCGCTTACAGAACTGAAGGCAACATAGAAATCTGCTGTCAGCCAACAGCACAGAAAGGACAGCAGCCTGAATAGAGCTGGAACTTCAGCCACCAAACAAGAATACCTGCAAAATGCCTGTGAAGGGAAGAGACAGAAAGACTGCCATGGAGGGCCATTATGGAGTATAGCCTTAGCACAGCAATTACCAATGAAAAACAGGTGATTGTGATAAAATAATTGCCTAATAGCTTCTAAAATGGATTCATCCAGAAATTTCTAACAGCAGAAAATGTCTTTTTGCTGTTATTTTTATGAAATGGTGTTAGTATTCACTCAAATAATGAAACACTTCATTAAATTTGCTTTTTTTTTCCTCTGAACTGAGTATCTCAAGGGACTTGGTTGCAATGCTCTGGGATGTTTGCTCATCAGAAGATGACAGTTTGAGCTCAAGGAGGAAATTATTGCAATACACAGTAACAGAAGGGGCTCTCCTCGTCCATTGTTTTGGACAAAATCCATGAGGCTTCACTCAGAGAGCTGTAAAACTAGACCCAAGAACTGCTGCCACTAGTTATTTCCTGAAAAATGTATTTTCTCTTTTGCTTTCCTGTTTTATGCTTCTTCGGGGCAGATCCCTTAAAGACCTTAAGGATCATCTAGTTCCAATGCCCCTGCCATGGGCAGGCACACCTTCTACTAGACCCGGTTGTTCAAAGCCCATCCAGCCTGGCCTTGATGGGGCTTTGAGCGACGTGGTCTAGTGGAAGGTGTCCTTGCCCATGGCAGGGGGGTTGGAACTAGATGATCTTTAAGGTCCCTTCCAACCCAAACCATTCTATGATTCTATGATCCCCTGTAGATCTCTCAAAGCTATGAGGAAGTCTGGTCAGATACCACTGCTTCCAGGGATTTTGAACAGTTGGGCGAAACCCTATATCTCGGCACCAATTTGCCTGGAGAGAATTCAAAGTTAGGACCCAGTCTAGTGGAGGACCAACAGCTTAAGCTGTTTATGCTTTTCTTACATCTTCAGTTTGAGCAAGAGAGGTCTGACACTTGTAAGACTTCTTTCCACTATCAGTACATCTGCAGAGATAATGAGAGTGTATTACAAACACACTATGTCTTTTCTGTATGTTTTCATTAAATACAAAATACTTTAGAAGCTCCTGGTGGAGCTGAATGACTCACAGGATTGGTAATGGGATTAGATCATTGGTTCAAGACTAGTTCAGGACCAATATCCCGTAATCTGATATGTGTGGCTAAGCCCTGTCAGTGGGCTTTGGTGGAGTGATCTTGGCTTTCTCCTGCAGATCTTGATGCAGGGGGTAGAAGAACACAGGCTAATAAACACTGGCATTTAATCACTGGGTTTACTCGTTCTTGTTTCTGTTCTCAGTTCATGTTCTCATTGCTGGGTCACATCACTAAATAAATAGAACCTTTTAAGTAACTGCACAGACGAGAAGGAGAGCTTTTTTGCTCCTGCAGTGCCTCTAGCCCAGTAGGAGCCCCAAAGGGATTCCTGCCCTGGCTAGCAGTGTCTGGAGCTACCAAAATCTGCTCTTTAGACATGGAACAGGGGACACATCTCTGCAGAAGGGTGAGTTGTCAGACCATGCAGGGGGGTCCTGCGTCTGCCCTGCCTTGCAAATCAGCCTGAGTCATGCTGATTTGTGATTAAATGCCTCTGTGATTAGACTTTCAAATTTTATCCATCCTCAGTCTAGATAGGAGACCTGTGCCATGCTTGAACTGTGGTTTTGTAGAGCTTGTCAATACTATTCTTTAATTCTAACCTAGGAATATCTTCAACATGTTAAGAGATTTCCATGTCTCCTGTCTCTGAATGGTAGGTATAGTCACCCTCTCTCATTTTCTAATAGGATTTTTATTACTTTTGATACAGAAGGATAGCATCTTTTTCTTCTCACTTAGTGCAAGAAAGCCTTGCTATAGCCAAGAGGGAAAGCTTTCAAATTGCCCGAAGCTCATAAATTTCAGAAGATAAATGTTCATATCTGTATTGGCCAGGATAAAAATATTTTAATTGTATTTTGTAAGAACATCATTGTTGTCACCATTTCTTTCTTTTGAAGAGCTTATGGAAGGAGAATGTAAAATGTGGGCCTTCACAGTTTGTCACCACTTTCATGTCATCTTTGGAAACAACAGGAGTCCTCACTTTATTTTCCTGTCTAGCACATAACTGCCAATATGTCCATATTCTTTCCGCTCTGGCATTATTTTTCCCCATCATACATATTTTAAGACATCCTAAGGATTTTGAAAATATTCTGGCTTATTTTAAGAATAGTGTCTAGGACCCAGAGTAGTTACACAATGCCATCTCCCCAGTACAAGAGAGGGACAGCACTCAGTCTACTTCTAGACACAGCCTTGGATGGGGGCAAAATTCCTGACCTGCAAATTGCCTTCTCTTCCTGGGCCAGCTACATGAGTTTTTTGGATTTTAAGAGGCTACGGAAGGAGCTGAACACTGGAGAATTAAAATGTGTTTATCTTCAGTTAGTTATTTCATGAGATTTCTGAAATCTCCTAAAGCTGCCTGCAAGTAGTCTTTGGGGTGGAAAGGAAGGAGGCAAAGACGAATGAAGCACCATTATTTCTGCCATCACAGGAACAATCCTAGGAATAACTGAGTTTAAGGAAGTTATATATATGTGCGTATGTACAAATATAAAAATATATACCAGGGTATTATATATTTACATATACAAATATTAATTAGGTATTTAGATATAGGAATATATTATAGATTATAACGTTGTATATGTAATATATATAATATATAATTCTATATTTAATACAATATATATATTCCATATTAAACTACATATAAAATTCTGTATTCTCTATGCCTTTTGCTCTTTTATTTCTGGGAATTACAGGCATCACTGTTGTCTCCCCCATTAATCACGACTGCTGTGACCTGAACACACCACCACCATTTCTGCCCACAGCCAGGTCCGCCTATCTTCTCCCACAAGTCCCCTTTTTCTTTCTTTCTTGGGTTTTCTGTTCCTGATAAAATTGTTATTCTAGTTTCCAGCTCTTCCTAAATGACTTGCAGAAGGCAGTGACAGGTTGCAATTTTAAATCCACTTAGCTATTTTTTCATGAATATTCCTGTTTGACAGGCTTTTCTCCCCTCCCTCCTTGTCATTAAGCACGGCTGCAGTTCAGGCTGAGTGAAGAGCAGGCTAATTGTTTTGGTGAGGGACACAAATGAGAGAGAGAGAGAGATATTTTCAAGCTACTGTAGCCTGAGCAGAACCAACAGAACTGGTGTCCAAAAGCTAGCTGAAAAGTAGTTTGATTTGTTACATACCATGAACATCTATTAATTAATTTTTGGACTGACATTTGAATATTGTTTCAGGACTGGTAAAACAGAATATGGACGCCTTTAAACTGTTTATGTTCAAGGCCCAGCAATTAGAACGAATGCAGATAAAATCACTTGCTCTGTGCAAAGTTGTAATTTTATTCATATAACTCTTAACAATGATCTATTAAAGATTGTGAATATATTTTTTCTTAATGCTTATGATGTTAATGCTTTCCAATAGCATAAATTATGCAATCTAATAATCTTAAATTATATTCCTTCCTACGGTGAATAAAAGGCTGACCTAAGATAAGGGTTTAGAAAATGAGTGCAGATCTCCATCTCACCTACCCTGCTGTAACCTGTGCAGTGCAGAAAGGTGAGGGGCGAAGCGCTGGCTCCAGGGCTCTGGCCACCCCTCTGCAGCTGGACTTGCTCAACACTTTGCTCAAGAGCACAACTGGCCTAGCTATGCAAGTGTCCCCGTTTATCTCACAAAAATGCTTTCTGCGGCTTAGTTAACAGGGCCAAGGAGACAAGCCAGGAGAGAGGCAGGAATGCACGGCAGAGAAGAGGCAGGAGGCAGGCAGCACGCTCAGCCCCCTTGCTGGCAGAGACCACGGCTGCACTGCTGCTGCCTTGTGACCCGGTGCCACTGTGTGCTGAAATCCATGGCACGGGATTCAGGACAGGGAAACCTTCCCTGTCACATAAGGTATACCAGGATATTACCGGGCCGATGCAAGCGTGGACTTACTAGGTATCTGTGTGGGCTGCAGATCTGATACAGATCTCTCTGCATTTCCACTGACATTGTAGGTGGCTGTAGTATATAGTATAGTGTATATGTAGCATATATGTAGTATATATAAAACATGTACACTGAATGGAAAGAAAAGGTGCCTAGATAAACCTTGTCTGTATGTGTGCAGCGTTATTCTATATGTGCTTAGAGAGATACATGCACTATATTAGCAACCATCCACCAAATCATGAACAGGCAGCAGTGGAGGATGACCAAAGGAACTACAACCCACCCACAGCATGCCATGCATCGCTGGGGGAGAACTAAGTACACATCTTTGCTAATTTGGTGAAGACAGACCCAAGCTTACTCTGCCTGTGCTCTAAGCTGTAGGATACAGGCTGCATCCAATCGAGAAGCCAAATATTTGCATTAGAAGTGTTGCACCAAAACAATACACCTTTCTCAGCATGGTGCAAGCACAGCCATGTGGCTGTTCCACTTATTCACTGGAGCTAGCTCAGGTCTAGCCATGAGCAATGTAAATATGAGTCTCTGGGTACACAACTCTGCAGACATGAATTTACACCTGGATTCATCCCTTTTACACACTTATGGAAGATACTTATGTTAGAAGCCAGGTTGCCAGAGTGCCTCGCTACTCGACTGATGGAGAGAAAGAGCGAGCTTTGGGCAGATGAAGCTCCAGCTAGATGAATGACATCTCAGACTAAATTGCTCCATGGAGGTACCAAAAGTTGACAGGGATGAACCTAGATATTTGTATTTGATAACATTATGGGAGCAAGCTATTTCAGTAAAACCTCACTTTTCCACTCAGAATTTGCGCGTATATTCTTTCTTCAATGTTGATTCACAATAAAGTTGGGCTTCTCAAGGACAAAGCCAAGTCCGCTAGCGTACACGTACTCTTTCTTCCTCAGACTTTGATATCTGTTTCTCTCTCTCTCTCCTTTTCACTTCTGTGGGCTGGGCAGGCCTTAAAGATACTGAGATAAGTCTGTGGTCCAGCGGACATGGATCTTGTACAGGCTTGCACTGTCTGAAGTCTCTGAAAGTCCTGTTCACTCAGGTATTTGAGGATGCGTTGGGGAGCAGTGGGCACAGAGGGATGTGAGACTGGTTGTTTGCAAAATTCAGACGCAGAGCACGCTGGCGGAGGGGCAGCCTGACAAGGCGTTAATTAGAACAGCCCCTCAGCAAAGCAGGTGCTCCCCTGCCCTACGACAGCTAATGTCTTCACTTGAGGGTTGAAGTATGGGGGTGTCTTAGATCCTGGTGTCAGCGGAGTCCCGTTGTGCTGCTACTGTGCAAACACAGCGCTGTCTGACGGATTTCACTGAAGCCCATATGCAGTCAGGCTTTGTGTGTCCATGCATTGAGATGTATTTATTCTGTCTGGCCACAGTCCAGTTTCAGTTATCTAGTAACAGTTGGTGGCTCTCAATCTCCACCACACTTGCCCTGGGCATTTCTTGCCTCCTGGCTCAGGCTGTGGCTGTGGGGAAGGGATGCTCCGTGGGATGCCCCTGCCCCGAGACGCTCCATGGTGCCCCAAGGGTCAGGGCCACTCAGCACAGGCACACTTGCCCATGTCTCAGGGCACTGCGAGGAGCTTCACTGAAAGAGGTGGCAGGGATGGCCCTTGGAGCTAGAGCTCTATGAACCCAAAAACATGTGTAAGGCAAGATTACACTGATGCAGTGGAGAACTGTTACTTGGGCTGTGACTTTTTTCTTGACGTTTACTCCCTAGATTAAGCACGCATCCTTCAAAAGGCACTGCCAAGTACTTGTTATTTTTATAGCAGACAACCTCCATTGTGCCAATGTCCTTTACAAGCCAAATGATTTTAGTCTTCCACTGAGTGTTTTTGACAGGAATTTTGAATAGGTTGGAATTAATATGATGAACGCTGTGTATTAACAACTCATAGCTTTAGCCTAGCTAAATGATCAATTGTATGTACTTGCGATGTTGCATCCCTTCATGTTGCAGCACGCTGGGAAAATTAATTTATTTTACTTCTTACTGATTAATTGAAAAGGTTTTTGTTTATCCTGTGCTTCTGGAAAAGATCTAAACCTAGTTATTTTGAAAAGCTAATGGAATTTTTCAATTTGTAATGGACACATCCATTGCCATCATGTTTAAGGACTGTTTGTCTCACATCCAATTGTCCAAGTAATCAACACACACAGCACATACACTCTGATATGTTTATTAGTCTAGAGGAGAGAAGGAAATAAAAAATAACCTCCTGTTGCCTTTTAATTGCTCATTTCCTGCTTAAGACGGCAAATGCCATTTTGCTGCTATAGGATAGATAAATAGGTGGGATGGTTTTTGCACTCCATTAAGAAGGCAGTGCTTTGATTAATTTTTACAGAAGCAGACTGAAAAAATAATCATTAGGAAAATAAGCTAGAGGTAGTATTATTTTCTTAAACAAGTAATAAATGCAGACGATTTCCTCCAAATGCATAAAGATTCCAAAGTCACATAACATGACACTAATTGATTTGATTCTTAACGTGCTGCCTGCTGAGCAGATGGGTTTATACTTGTGCTTCAAAACAGAGGCTTGGTAACTAAGTGGATAAAAGCTCTGGCCTTTCACCTCAGGTGCAGCTTTGGTTTAGCAGTAATGTGGGGCTTGTCTTTCTCAGCAGTTCTCCTGACTCTTGATGTATAGAAGTTCATTCTTGGCTTGTTACTTGCATTTCATCTGTACTAAATTCCCTTTAAAAATTTTGTTTCTCTACAGTTTTCATGGGCTTTTTAAATGCCTGAGATTTGATTAAGGGCAAAACATCAAAACTAGACTCTTTGTGAGATTTCAGCTCCAGGATGGTGCAAATATCACACAGAAAAACCAGTGACATGGCACAGTTGGGAGAGCAAAATCCTCTTCCTGGGGCAGACAAAGGCTGGGAGCAGTGGGAGGAGCAGTGCCAGGGATCCCAGTGGTACCTGAGCACTGTTGTTGAAGATGCTGTGGTGGTGCTTGGGGAACCCAGGAGCACCCAACACTGTAAATTCATCTGCTGGGCACAGATTTGAGCATTTAACAGCCAGGTGAAGTGGCCAGGGGATGTCTGTGGTGTGTGTTCCCCAAGTGCTGGAGCTCCAGGTGCTGTACGAAAGCAGCAGAGCCCCACCGCTGTCCGGGGGTGGGCCAGGGGTGCAGCCCTGCTTTCCCACTTGGGAGAAGAGCAGACATCAGCATCTATATCAGCGAGAAGAAACCTATCTGGAAATTTCCCTATCAAAGGTGAAACTCGCCTTTGAACAACAAAGCCACCCCTTCCAGGGGAGGGAAAAGCAAAGAAACTCAGTTTTCACTGACCTGCTACGTGTAGGTATCTATGCAAAGCTGCAGCTGTAGAACTGCTGTGGTGCAAATGGTTCTCACAGAATGAAGGTCTTTCTTTGGCTCAATTCAGCTCCTTCTTTGCACCAAGGAGGGCAGCTGTCAGGAGGAGGCATTAGGGAGTGCTAGCAGAGCAGTACCAACCAGCTTTTCTTACAACTCTAGCCATGTTTCACCTGGAGATGAATGAACATGTTTAGTTCTCCACGTGCTGTTTGTGGATTAAGTCACACACAAAAATAAGCAAAGCTCTTAAAACTAATTAACAGCTACCATTTATAAAAGTTCTTTGGGTATTAATAAAAACTGCTACCCCACTGATCTCTGTGTGCAGCATTTTCACGTTATCAAGGCAGAGAATGAAGCGAGTGGGAGTCAGGCGGAGGGAGTTTAATCAGTCACTGCGGGCTAAACGTGGTCCTCGGTGCAGCGCTGGATCTCACGCTTAATAAATAATTGTGACAGATGTTGAGAAATCTGAAAGCTCGTATTTTAATGTGGTGCTAAATTCACGTAGACATGTCTACAGAATAAAAAATGAGAGTGCACTGACTGAGCCAGTCTAAATGTACTGAAATTTCATAATTAAGTGCCTATTTAAGCACCTTTGAGTTAATGCTTTTGGGATAAGAAGTCAGAGATGTGTGTGTTTGGTGCTTGCATAGTCACTGGGATGTGGTGCAGTTCCACAGGGAGCTGATGCGGTGATACGGCAAGAAGCCACTGGTACCGAGCTGCTCTGGGTCCCAGGGGGAAAGACAGTGTTTGAAACACCTTCAGCCTCACTGAACTGCCTTTTGTCTTTTTTCTCTGCCGTTATAGTATCTGTGTGCCAAGCTTTGGGCTTAAACAAAACTTAGAGCTGATGATGGTATATAGGAAAAGCCAGACCCATCAGCTGTTTACATAATAGCTTTTCTGTGATTGCTCACCCCAGCAGAAAACTCAGACTGAAATGTCCCCTGGCTCTGCAGGTAGGAGGTCGCTTTGGTGGGAGTGCTCCCACCAAGGGCTTCTCTCCCTGGGAGAGAAGGGCAGGTTATTTCTGTCACCTTCCCCAAGCAGCCATCGTGGTTAAAGCGGGGCACTGTCCCTAGTCAGCATCCTTCATCTCCCATGGAGAAGATAATTAGAAAAGAAATTATTTAAATTGTTTGGAGACCTTCCAGCTCAAATACCTACCTCCAGAGAAGAGTGAAGGTGAAGGAATGTTTCCAGAAAACAGGCTTGCACACTTCACATATCCAAGGGACGAAGAAGGGTTTTGCCTGGTGACTGATGTTTGCGGAGCCTGATTCATGTAAGCTGCATGAACTGGAGTCAGCGGGGTTACTTTAACCTCAGCCTGTGAAGGTCTGGGTGACAATAAATTTCAGCCTTTGATTTGGGCATAGGAATAAGCCAGAAGTATAGGTAAGGTCACAGACTGTACTTCATTTCGTATTTCTAGTGCTGGCACTGCAATCAGCACATTAGCAATCTACCCTTGAGAAGTGTTTGGTTTTGTGCTGTCTTTGTCTTTGCATTTCTGGGATTGCTCAATCACGTGGAGCTAAATTTTATTTTACTGGAAAAAGGCTCTCATTATCTTCAGTGAATGGCTTACAAATCCAGCCCAGCTTTACTTTGGCTTTCTTGCACTGGAGCAAATTCTGTGCTGATCAGCCCCCGTTCAGTGACAAATACTCAAGGAGCTGCACAGCAAGTCCATATACAACTTGATACAGTCATTTGAGCCGAAATCAAGTCAGTCTCTAGAAAGGGCAGCTGAGAGCCTGTGCAGAAGGCAATTTAAAATTCCTTCTTAATAAAAAAGTGTCAAAGTTCCTTGAAATCTTAAATAATCCTTTACCCCCATCGGACAGTCATGGGAATTTATGGTGGTTTCCTCTGTGTTTTCAGCCTTTTTCCTCTGGACCCAGGCTGGCACAGAACTGGAAAGGGGAAGGATTTCCAAGGTGAGTTGAAGAGCTGCTGTTTCTTGCCGTGGGCTGAGCCAGCCCCGTCCATCCCTCCCGAAGGCCTTTTGGCTTGTTTCTTCACAATGCCCTGGAAATGAGGGTCACTCACGCAGGGTATTAATGGTATGAGAATACTTAAAATCTTACAAACACTTTATTCAAATGTACAGGTTTGTTAGTGTTAAGCTAAGCTCCATATCTATATTGTGTTTGAAGGTCTATTGCAAAGCCTCTGTGTTAACACTAATGCCCTCAGGATCCATCCTTAGCAGAGGGAACTGCTGACATCTCAGAACAAAGTTAAGCAAATTGCCCAAAACAGGGTTATCTAGCGAAGGGAGCAGGAAGGCCAAATGCAGGCTGAGATTTTACATCTGTAAACAAAAGGCTCCCCCAGCCCGGAGGGTTTGAAGCTGGGAAGGTCCCATCTGACACATGCAGCCATAATTCCAGTGATGCTTCCTCGCAGGCTGGAACAATGGGAACATTGAGGCTCAACAACCCGTCAGGAGGTTTCAAGCACCATTTGCTACTCTTGTTTACAGTCTTGTCTATTTTAAAATCAGATCTCTTAGCCAGACAAAGTAATAAAAAGAGTCAGATTAACAAACAGGATTAGTCTTCTGGCAGGGGTGTGTAAGCAGTTTGTCAAACAAAAAAAAGATGTTGAACATTCAAACTGGAGAACATCCAAAGAGGTGAGCCCACGTCTGTTTACCTTCACAAGCACTGCATTTATAGGTACGTACTTGAAACTTTCCAACCATTCAGGCGAGATCACGGTTGAGAGGAGTCGGAGCTACGGGATGGACACAGTTGCAGATCACGGAGCTGATGAGGGGATTTAGGAGAGGCTCCCCTTTCCTGTCATGCAAGTGAACGCTCACGTAAGGATGCGACACACACACAGCTTTGTCTCATTCGCACGAGGGCTGCCACTGCTTTTCATGCATGCCTTGGTCTGCGCTGTAAAAACCAGTGAGTTTGACAGGAATTGGCCATTTTGACTCAGGTCCAACAATATCCCAACAATGAGGACAAAGCAAGAAGAATTTAAGGACTTGGTTAGCAGCTGGTGGAAACGGTTGCAATTCCACTGGCTTCCACTGAGTTACTGCAAATTATAAATGCTGGGAGAGTTTTAAGCACTGGGCATTATGGCCTAATGCCACCTTATTGATACGTCTGCCGCTGTTTTGTTTTTAACCCATTAACAGATAAGCATTTGGTCTCAGTTGTGGTGTGGGACCAATATTTCTTCTGAAGTAAGTGAGCAACCACCAGCTTTAAAAGCAACTCTTCTTCTTTATCACCCCCACACCAGATAAGCCTGTAACCCTGTCTCCGAACCCCTTGTGACCTGGAACCTCTCTCCTAACAGGTCTAGCTATTGGTCACAGCCACCAGGTACGCGAATAAATGGCATATTTTTTACCTGAGCTGTTAGCTGGAGGATTTATGTAAGTATAGGAGAGAGGATTTTCGGCTGGTATGAGAGCAGAGTCGGCTGCAGATTTTGCTGGAGGCATAGCGCAGCACTGCCCAGCTTCCTCACCCAGTGGCACAAATACTGTGTAACCACAAAAGACAAATCCTGTAATAATTGTATATCCACTGTTGAAGTTCAACGCTCCACCTCGCTGCCTGCAGCTGTGTTTGTATCGTGTTCGCTGGCCCCGGGGAGCACTCTGACCTGCACCCAGCTAAGCCCTGCGCATGCTGTTAGCCAGCAGAGACCAGCTTGAAGCCAGGGCTAGAGAGGAAGGAAGAGCAATCCCTCTTCATTCTCCTCTTCCACACCCGTCAGTGCGAGCCACCAGCCAGGGTGTTTGCAAGCACTGCCCTCCAGGTCTGGCTCTCCCTCCCCGCTCTCAAACCAAAAATTATCTGCCAGACTGCTGCACTCATCAGTTTTAAACCCAACATTTGGAGTTGCTGCGCATTAAAGAGAGGAGTTTGTCATTTGAATGGGAGTCAGACTTGTCTAGGGTGTCGTGTACAGCGCAAACAGCCACAGAGAGCAGGAACTCCAAACAATACAGGTCCCTGCAGGGCTGGAGCCAGGGAGACCTTGGCCTCGTGGCCTCGGTGGAGCAGAGCCGGGGACGCTACGTTGCCAAGCCCGGCACAGGGAGACCCCCTCAAGCAGGGCTGGAGCAGCCCGCACACGGAGAAGGGCTCAGCTGAAGTCAGCACCAGCTGCCCACCCTCACCAGCTGGCACTGTCTTCTCTCCCATTTTCCCCCCTCAAAAGCACTGACATGTGCTCACACTTTGCTTTTCAGTGCAGTGGGAGCAGCTGCTGCCCTCTTCCGTGTTAGCCCAGAGATCAGAGCTGCCACCCAGGATGTGGGAGACACTGATGAAAACATCTTTTCTACCCCAAGAGCAGCAAGGGTTCACATGCCCCTGAAGGAGCCACCCAAGCAGGCAGGGGGCTGCAGGCAGGGCTGCGGGGCAGTGCCGGGGAGAGTGGGGTACGGCATCGGGTGGTGCGGATGAGGGAGGGAGCAGGCCTGTTCCTGAGCAGGTCAGAGGCTCAGCCTTCCTCCTGTCCCCGGAGCATGCCGGGAGGACGGATGTGCACCACTGGCACGGAGTGGCACAGCAAATGGAGGGGACGGAGCAGCAACCTGCGAGCAGAGAGCAGCTGGGGGGGTGGAGTGGCGGGTGCCATGGGGACATGGTGGGGAGGCAGCAGCAGCAGCGCAGCCTTGCTCAGCTGGGAGCCACTCTGCCGAAGTGCAGGAGAGCCGGGGACCCTGCGCCTGGGGTCCGGCAACATTGAGGGCAGGCTCCAAACTGAAATGCCTTGTGGCTTGGCTCTCCCTGGCTTCCCCAGGCTCACTGTGAGGCTGGTGGCATCGCCGGGGCTGGGCTCTGCTTTCTCCTAACGCCTGGGAAAAGGAAGTGCTGGTGCTTCGCAGCTACTGCTACACTGACATTTCCAAACTCCCAGCCCGTGTGCAGCTACATGCACAACTGGCTCCAGGCACAGCCTCTGCTGAGTCTCTGCTCCTGTGGCAGTTCAAACTCAATAGCACCTTCTCCTCTGGGTCCCAAAATGGCTCAATATGAAGAGCAACATGCTTGTGTTCACCTTGATGAGCAATAATTATAACTGCATGCTTCATCTCAAATTGTTTCTGTTTCCTACTCAAAAGCACCACAGAATTGCTGGAGAGAGGTGTTGGGCTAAAAATCACAAGCGATGTGACCTGTACCTTGTTTTCTCGTACCCTTCCTGCATCACCCTTTCTCCCACGCTCCTCTCCCTGGCTGCCGGCCCCTGCGGAGCGGGGCAGAGTGGGACAGGCAGCACTGCACTGGGTGGTATGGATGGATGCCGGCACAGAGCCCAGCTGCTGTGCTGCCTGGGAAGGGCATCCTCAAGGAGCCAAAATGCTGCAGATGGCAACATGTGAAGAAAAATACCCTGCTTTTAACCACCAACCTGGGCACAAAGGAAACCTCGCACGTACTGTTGTATGTAAAATATCTCCAAGGCAACAGTGCACAGCAGAAGAAGCTGCATTATATTCGATGATACCGGTTGAATGGACTCTTGATGATGTGGGTAACTAGCAGGATGCTCTCTGGTGGGTCAGCACTAACAGCCTACATGTAGCCTGCTGAATATTTTCAGCACTGCAATGCTATGAGTGTATTTGTGTTCATTTTATACATCTCTCCCTTTTTCAAATTTAGGTTGGGTGTGGAATTGTTTCTAGATTCAGTTATATTTAAAAATGAAAACAAGACGACCCCACAAAACCAGCTGCTGCTCTTCACTGAGAGCTGGAAGTTGGTGAATCAAAAATGAAGGTCTAGTTTTAAACAATATTCAACACTCTTTGAACTAAAGAGCTTAACCTGTTTTGTTTAACAGAAATATAATTACAGTAATTTGATTACAGCTTATGAACACCTACAAGGAGGACAAAAGTGTGCTAGTTTTAGGTCTCTCCAGCCTAGCAGACAGATGTGTTTTAAGATCCAGTGACTGCAGGTTGAAGCTCTGTAATGGCAGAGCAGGACAAATGTGAAGAGCCAGGATAATCACAGTTTGGAGCGGTTTCCTGAAAGCTAGAAGGAGCCTCCTACCCCTAGTGGGTTTTTCCTACATGAGATGCTGCAGGCAGGCAGGAATGCGGCTGGGGGAGTGCTGCAGTTTATAGTATGGAGAAGGTCATGCTGGAAAATTGCAGTGATTTCTTCTGGCTTTGGATTCTTTGAATGTAGACTGTAAGTCTACAGTAAGCAGAGCCTGTGAAATGCAAACCAGGATACCTGAGATATCATAGGAAAAATAAACCAAGTAATAATTGAAAATTACAGAACACAGTGTCATATGCCATTTATTGTAGAGATAAGCCATTTAACAACTCGCATCCTGCATGGAGGCAGGTGGCTCCGTCTTGTGCAAGACGCAATGAATCATGCCCTTGGTCAGGAAGGTGTTTTACCATCACCGCAGGGAAAACGCATGTTTGAATCAGCAACAAATCCTCGAGGTACTGAGCAATCGGTCGAAAAGACCTCTCACATTGAAATCCAAGGAGGTGAAAAGGCTTCACAAATCCTCCCCGCAGACCTGCAGAGATGGTGCTGCAGCAGTTTTCCTGCAACCCACGCTCTCAGGGCCTGAGCCCGCGGCCCCTCCGCTCACCCCCCGTACCTGCTGAATCTGAGAGAACTCGAGGGACAGGAGAAGGGCGATGGCCAGGCAAGGAGGCACTTTCTGAACCGACCCATTCGCTTCGCATTTTCCCCAGCCGCGCTGCCGCCGGCCCCCCACGCGTGCATCTCCCCCCACCCACCCCCCGGCCCCTCGCTTCTGTCTCTCCCCGCGGTNGAGGGCTGAGCGTGCCATCTCTGCCAGCAAGTGGCCGTTCGAGGTCGGGGGCGGGGGGGGACACGGGTGCCAGGCAGAGGGTGCGGGGTGCCGGGGGGGGGCCCTGGGCCTGCACCCACCGCAGCCAAAGGCTGGTGGTTTGCTGGGCCGCTGGAAGCCGGCCGGCCAACGGCATGGTGTGGGCAACACAGCACCACCACCCGCAGAAGTACTTCTTATAGCTCAAAGCGTTGCGGAGCAAAACGTCTCACCCTTATTTATACCTTTAGCCATAGATTGCCTTGACTACCTGCTTAGAAAAGAGGGAGAGGGAGCAAAGGCGACAATCCCTCATCAGCTGAAGATTTTGGCAAAGTGAACGCACGCTATGCGGGAGCTGTCCCACATGGGCTGGGAGCAGCTGGGTCTGTCCAAAGGCAGATGAGAAACTTCAGAAATTTGGGTATTTTTTCCTTAATACTATCAAGCCAATGCCATTTAACTCTTTCGTGCTGAAAATTTCATAATAAATGTTGGAAAGCTAGCCAGGGGAAGGGCATTTTTTTGTGTCTTTCATGCTACAATGCTACGATGACCAAAATTACTGCAAGGCTCGTTGACCTCAGAGGTCAATGTGTAAGGAAGTAACAAGAGAAACTGCACTGGTAATGGATCTGGGGCTGTGGGCATTGTGGCCTGCATCCTTACCCAGAGACAACCCCTGCAGGATTTTTCTGCCATGGTTTCCTGGCTACACGGAGAGGAAAATGAAACCAGCCCTCTCTCAGAAGAGCAGAGATCCTACCGTCCGTTTGTTCTTGGCCCCGTGCTGGAACTGCCACCACGGTCTCAAGGAACGCTAATTGTCATGGCCGGTCCTGCATCGTTCCCTTTCCTTTCTGGCAGGGGATGTCTGCAGCGCTGCTGTCACCAGCCAGCCCTGGGATGTCACCCCAGGGCTGGGAGGGAGCGGAGCGAGAAAGCTGATGGACGCCACGTCCCAGGGCGGCAGCTGAGCGTCACTGTGGTCATTGCCCCTCACAGGTACAAACGGCTGTCTGGTGCCTCGGCACAGGTCAGCCTGTCACTTCCCATGGGCCACCCTCAGGTGGTGACAGTTTTAGGATTGGCGCGGTGACCTAGACACAGCCCAATCCTCTCCTTACAGTTTTATTAATCAAGAATCGCCAGGAGGGAGTTTAGGATAAAGACACAGAAAATAAAATGTCTTTCATGTAAAAGGAAAACAAAAACCCAAGCACAGCCCCTTTGCTTCCAGGCTGGTTTCTAATTAATTGCAGTGGTATAATATGTCAGCTCATTTCTGTTCAGTTGTTTCCAAGGGGGACTTTAGCTCGGCCTTCATATATTTCCTAAAGTCTTTCAGAAAATGTGTTCTTTAAGGCTTCTTAAATAAACCTGCATGCATGGGGCCTGTAACACGAGGTGCCCACTGATGTTTGCTGGAGAAACTTGGTGGTGGTGGGGTGACATTCCAGCCCAAGAACAGACCAGGTTGCTCAGCTCCTCCCAGTGCAGCCTGGGCTTTCCGAAATGTAAAGGGGCTTGAGGAGCTGTTGCGCCCACGTGCACAGGCACCGGTCCCTGCCCGGCTCCCAGCCCCGGCGTGGGGCCACTGGCCACCCTCCTGAAAGGGTGCTGGGAAGCGGGTTTTGGCTTCAGTGGTGGGAGACGGAGGGCTCTGCATAATTAGTGCTGAGGGAGTATGTTAATTGTCTGGCAGCACTCTGTAGAGGTAGATTAATTTGTGTGAGCAGCATGGCGCAGCTGAGGCTCCCATGGGGGATCCAACGGGGCCGGCGCAGTGCCCACCAGCTGCCTGGGCAGCCTCTCCTGGGGGAGTGGGGCCGGGGTGAGGGGCAGCAGAGTGGGCAGGGAGTGGGCAGGGCTGGGCAGGATGGCTCAGCTCCTGTGGGGTGTGCAGGGCCATTGGGACACAGCAGCCAGTGGGGTCAGTGCCACGCAGCTGGCAGCACAACGCCAAACCCCCAGACCTGGGACCAGGACCTGGGACCTCCTTGCAAACGCAAAGGGTCTTGTGGACCTGCCTGCACCAGTATCTCCCCACACGGTCCGTGTGTTGCCCACATGGAGACAGGCATCCCTCCAGACCTGCTCCTGCACAGGGTGCTGAGCGCATCTCCCCCGTCACCGCTGCGCCACGTTGCTGGCTTACCCGTGAGCATTGCCCTTTCTGTCATGTATCTTTCCAGGATGTGACAAGCAACAGTTTGGGTGTTCGGTGTTTTTTATCTCATCTTCTTCCACCCCACTGCACCATGTTTGCAGCTTTCTCAAAGCTTGGCCACATGCTGCTTTGCCATGGCTCTTCGCCAAACGTTACTCACCACACGGTACAAGACATATATTTAGCCAGTGCAGAGACAATATCACCAACTTAAAAATAGGCATAAATGAACCTGCAGCTATTGCTGACAGCATCTGAGCGTACCAGAGGGGCCGTGGCATGGGTTGCCGCGGGGCAGGACAGCGTTGGGTGCATTACCCCTCATCATGGACCGGTGCCACACCAGCACAAAAGCCACCTCTGCCCTCGCACATCTCGGCTTCCATTGAGCCTTCCCGGGTGCTGAAACCATGTCTCTGCCCAGTGCTGGCCCTGAAAGAGTCTGCATGGCAGCCCATTGCCGAATGTAACCCCATCCTTCTGTGTCCTCCCTCCTGCTCCTGCGGGGCTCCCTGAGCCCAGCCGAGCTGCCGGTGCTGCCTGAGCACCCCGCAGGAGCCTGCACAGAGCAGTAACCATGGAGATGCCTGCGGCTCCGGGGTCCATCCTCCGGTGGATCTGCAGAGGAAGAGAAAGGCTGCTTTGCAGAAAAGCAAACTATTATTTGCAATCGTCCCCTTCTTGTTCTTCGTACTGCTGAATATCTGTGCCGGTGCTTGGCTAACCCTGGGTCTGCAGGAACCCAGCTGCTCTGCCCAGCATAAACCCGATGGTGTCCAGCAGCTGAGCCGCGGAGCTGACACTCGCCGCCAGGATAGAGACTATTACCAGGCCTGTGCCAGTGACAAACTCACCTCTGCTGTGGCCCATCCTTCAGACCCTCCTCGCCCCCTCTGAGGCAGCTCTGCCCGGCCCCTGTCCCTCGCAGCGGTTCCACAAGCAGCGAGTGGACGTCGGCAGCTGGGGGGAACACGAGGCATATCGGGGCTACTCAGGGAGGGGGAACAGCCAAGTCCAGCAAGAACTTGTTCGCGTGTTCGCGGGCACTGCACGTGTTTGTGGTTCCCATAAAGGGGGTGAATCTCTTAAAACAGGTTTCACAGCAATTACCTCTGTTTGGAGAGAGTTTTGTTAGGGGCTTTCAACATCCCTACCTGCGCTGCCCCCATTCAAAGGCACTTTAATGAGGTAGCTCATCTTGGGGATTGTATCCAGCTCTTCAGTACCACAATACC
Organism: Fregata magnificens; assembly: GCA_013389945.1. Taxonomy (NCBI): domain Eukaryota; kingdom Metazoa; phylum Chordata; class Aves; order Suliformes; family Fregatidae; genus Fregata; species Fregata magnificens. The sequence goes on along the minus strand of WAAD01038303.1, from coordinate 43,740 downwards.
TAAACATGTGGTATCTAACTACCGCGGATCTAGGAGGAGAATAAACAAGTATATGCTTTGCTAAACACAGCTAAAATCTGGGTCAGGATGAGACCAGCTCCATATAACAATGAAAGATGTTGTTCCCTTAATGCTTCCTTAAACTGCCCAACATGGTACCTGACCTGCTCCTGATATTTCTGTGAAGTGCGAGAGTACAAGTGGCAGTTGCAAAATACATGTTGTTTTCACAAATCACACATTGCGAAGAGATAGATCAGCAAGCTTTGCAAGACACGGGCCTGTTACAAACAACAAACCCAACTGATGTCAAGCAGCCTGTGTGTGGTGGGCAGAGGCACCCAGACACTTGCAGTACCCAGGAAGCTGGGATCTAACTAATGCATTACCATACCTAAAGGGAATAAAAAACCTTCAGTGCTAAACGATGCTTTCTAGTGTGTTTCTAAATTGACCTGTGATACATTATTTAGGAGCTCACATTATAAGACCGTTGTTCTTTTAGTGGGATTAGGACACTGTTAAGCTCAAGAAGAGAAATACATCATCCTTCCAAAAATAAGACACTTCATGATTTTAATGCAACTTCTTCTTACTGACATATTTGAACAGTCTGTAATGCCAGAGCACTCCTCCTATAAACTGCTGGGGTTATTAGAAAACTGTTTCATTTACCCTGCTTCCATCCTAACATATTTGCTTTCACATCCGGATCGCCGTTTGCCGAGCACGCTGCTAGAGCTCTAATTTACATTTTATCAAAACATCACGACTCCTTTCTTAGCCTCTTTACACCCACCTTGTTTTGCTCCAGTCCTGAATTGCGGTGTTCAGCGTGTCTTGTGTGATGGCAGGGTTATGCTCTCACTATGCGAGGAATATATAAGCGCTTTTAATTTTGGCGCTCCCCTGTCGCTTGGACACACCTTTTCTGTCCCTTCCCTTTCTGGTCAGATCACGTTATCCCCAACACACCTGAGGCTTTCTCCCTTCTGCTGCCGTGGAAGCCGGTGCCCGCAGCCCCTGCCAGGTCCCACAGCTCTCGGCCCCGCAGGAAAGCCCTTCTCCTGGCACTCCCCCGTGCTGGGCTCTGCAGACTCATTGTGCGAGGAGAGCATCCTCCAGAAAGGGTGCAGCACTTTGGAGGTTTTGCACAGCGATGCTGTGATTAAAATGGGCATGCGGCAGTAATTGCCTTCTCAAATGAGAGAGAACACCTCACTCTGCTTCAGTAGGGTTGGCGGAAATCTCTCCATTTGGGAATGGCAGAGAAAGCCCTTGTCCCCTCTTCCTGAAACTGGGAACATTCACCTTGTGGCACTCAGCCCCTGGGGAATGCGACCCGGCCCCAGGGTGGCGAGAGGGCATCTAAGCTCAAGGACTCCACTAACAGGGACACTTAATCTGAAACTCCCCTTTTTGGACATACCTTCATGTATGAAGACTCAGGAATCCCAGTTCTCGAAGGACGAAGGCTTTCACCACTAGCTTTCTGTCCGCACCTTCAGGGTACTATCCCAGCTAATCCTGTTTGACACTTCCCATGTGCAGTTTTACTCTATCCCTATGGAAAATAAAGGTATCCCTTGGGAAAATGATGGTGCCACATCCCAGGGTCTGCTTCATCCAGCTTCCTGCCAAGCCCAGCACCCTATGGCAATTTCTCCAGTGGGTCCAATGAGCTGAAGATGAGACAGCATGGCCAGAGGGTTGGCACACTCCCTGCCAGGGGCCGGGGCAGGTGGGCAGGCACCATTCCCTTGACCATATTTGAGGTAGTTGATAGCCATCATCCAAGCTTCAGAGGGTCAGAAGTGGCAGGAGAAGGCTCAGTCCCTGGTACAGGACTGCGAGCAGCGGGGAGTACTGCCCTGTTGGGATGTTGTGATACACCTGGGTCTCAAGCATGCCTCCAAGTCACATCATGCCGAGATAAATGGCAGGCTTGTGATAAAAGTGTAATTGGCAGAAAACAGCCACTTTCTCGCTCTAAGCACAAAACAACTTTCTAAATCAACAGCACTTTTTTCCCTCATTTACTTTGGAAAGGCTGCTGACTTCAGCATTGCTGCAGCCTGCTGTAAACGATGTCTGAAATGAAATTTTTCCCCTGCTCCAGCATGGCCGGACTCCAGCGGCGCGTTACAGCCAGACACAAACCACGTCGGGCCCTACCGGGGTGGTAGCAGAGGTTTTGCTCCTTTCATTGGTCACAGCGTGCACAGCTTGATTTTTTTTTTAAATTACAAGAAAGCTGCTTTCTGCCCCCTGAGGCCAGCCTACCCTCTGGCCAGGCTGGGGGCTGCAGCCCAGGTCTGATCCTGCTCGGTGGTGTGGGCAGGTCAGCAGCAGCCTGTCCCCCTGCGCTCACTCCCAGTGCCCGTGAGAGGCTGTGGGAAGCCAAGCTTCAATGGGATCAGCCCCAGACAGCCAAAATGATGGAGCATAAAAGTAGTTTAAAGTTTTGGTTTTCCCCCATGTGCTCCTTCTTCAGGCACTGGAAGGGGAGGGTGGAGCCCAGGCTGCATGCAGGGCAGGCAGGGCAGGCAGGGTAGGCAGCAGGGGGTCACCATGCCCCTGTGCCACAGGCCCTGGCTATGGCTGCGTAGGCAGTAGGCAAGTGGCAGATCCAGCCTGTGCCGTTGGCGAGGCTCGGCACGGCCAAACATGGCTCCGGCACAGAAGTCCGAACCCTGGCTGGTGGCAGCCTGGCAGCAGGGGGCTGAGGCTGCCGCAGCGCGGGAGCTGAAGGGGAGCCAGAAATGCAGTGTTATTGCAAGAAAAGGAGCCGTGGGAGTGTGGTATCCCTCGGATAACATTTTTCCCTGTCTACCGTGCAATAATAAATGTTAGCTGAAGTGCAGCCGGAGCCCGAGGTGTGGGCGTGGGTGCTGCGCCCGGGGAGATGCAAACCTGCTGCGGAGAGTCCGGGGGGCGAACTGAGAGCGAGAGGGAGCGTGGAAAAGCTGGCTTGGGAAAAAATGCTGGAAGAAGTGGAGTTGGGAAGAGAAAGCAAGGCTGAAGGGAGAGGTGATAACAGGCTGCTTCAAAGGGATTGGGAGTAGCGGGAGCAGCTGCCCGGGCTCAAGGGCTGCTGCTGAACAGCCGGGGCCTGACACAGGGGTTTGTTCCATGGCTGCTCAGCCAGGCTGACCCTCCTCCTTATGGCTGGTGCCAGTGACTGCCAGGGCTGCCTGTGCGGACACGGGTCACTCGCCTGACAGATGCCGTGTGGTCGGGTGTGGGGCCGAGACGCTCCCTGCTGCAGGCAGAGCCAGGCAGGAGTCGCTCTGCTCCCGACAGCAGTGCTGCCGCTCCCAGCGCTCCCAGCACTCCAGGGCTCCCAGTGCTCCCGTCCGTGCTCAGTGCTCCAACACTGGCTGAACAATAGGTCTCTAACAGTTTGTTTCTTTACTTGTCTTTAGCTTTTGTAGCCCTTAGCTGAAAGCACAGCTTGTGCAAGTGCAAAAATAGAATAAATGGTGTCCTGTAATGCGGTTTTATTTCCCACTGAAGTTTCGGTGCGATGCACCGGGCACAGCTCGCAGCTCACAGAGGTGCTGCCTGGCCATGTGCCGGTAAATGGCGTGTGATCGTCCATCGAGGGCTCCCTGAGCCCCTCAGGAGGCAGCAGTGCTGTTTCAAATGTTGTGGGTTGTAATCAAACCCTTACCTCTAGGAAATAATGTAAGCCTCTAATAATTTGTGTGATTATGTCGCAGCAGAAGTCTGAAGTGGAAGTGCTTGGGAAGAGCCAGGGAGCTGCCAGCACCGGCGCCCGGTTGGTCCCGGCGAGTGCAGGGGGCTGCTCACAGCAGATGAAGTCTGGCACCCGGCGAGGTTTAATTCCAGCGCACGAGGCTTCTTGGCAGAGATGCTGCTTCTCACGGAGTTCAACTGGAGGTTGGCAAAAGTCAGGAGGTTTTCTAAGCAGGAGAGATTAAAAAAACTTTAGTTATGCTAAGTGGGACTTGCCTAAACCAACAGTGGGTTTGTGTCTGGCGGAGGTGACACAGAACTTGTTTGACATTTCCTTGCTTCAGCCCATTACACCTATGACATATTTTTCCTGAGTATTTAATAAATAAAAAGCTAAATGAAACCCAGGACCCATAGATGGCTGTAAGGAGCTGGGCAGAGGACGGACTCCTGCAGCAAACCTCTCCTAATAGTTTCAGGTCCTCTGAAAGAGGTATTTTTCTGCTGAATGCANTTTTTTTTTTTTTTTTTTTTTTTAAATGGTACTAATCAGCTTAACACAAAGAAAGGCACAGTGGAGAAGTTGCTTTGTAATTTTAGAAAACCTTGCAATCCTGACCTCACTGTTGAATTAGCCAGGTGTGCCCTGTCTCCAAATCTGCTTTCGGTGTATCTGCAGGGTGGGAGGGGAGGGGGAGGGAGATGTGGAGGGACACATCTTCCACCCTGATCTCTGCTGGACATTCCCTGGATGCATTCCCCGATGCAGCCAGGATGGTCATGGGGAGCCCGAGACAGCACCCAACATGCCGACGTGTGACACCCTCCCAGCACCTGGGGATTTAATCAGAGTCGAGCTTGATGCTCAAGGCCAAGAGAAATGTTTCACTGCTGGGGTTCTGGGGGTTTTTCCATAACAGATTTTATGGTAAAGGTATGGCAGTGCCAAAGGGGAAGTTTCCCGGTCCTGGTTGTGTTTGATTCTGGTATAATCATATAATCTGTTTAATTTAATAAAAGTTTGCCTGTGATTATTCCATCCTGGAGTCTGGACACAAGCTTTTGTACGCTTTGTACGCTTCAAACTTACTGCACTTGAGCATAGCATAAATCCCTATCTCTTCAGCTGTAGCATCGCTTTTTTAAAAGTCTGTGCACTGATTTGCTTTTAACACCCATTATACAGGGCATTCAGCTCCTCAGTGGCCAGCAGGGTAAAAAGAAAACCTGATATTTAAAAAACCCTCTGTATATAAATATGTATGCCTGCAATGGAGCAGAACAGCCCGTGAGAGCCAACCCACCTCCCGTTCGGCGTGCTGCTGCAGTCCATACATATGCATACCCGGCTCCTGGCATATTTATAAACCCTCGATATGTGCATACCTATAAAAGCACGAGGTCGGCCGCCGGCCCTTCGCCGGGGCGCAGGGTCTGGTGGGGCGTGCTGCAGCAGCAGGGCACGATGGGGGCCGGGGGCTGCACGGGTCCAGGGCCCTGGCGCTCACTGGCAGCCATCCCATCCTGGGCATCCTCACCCGGGCCGGCATGGATGCTTTTGGAAAAAACCCCACATGACACCTGCAGCCCACTTGGGAGCAGTTCACTCCCGAAAGTGTAAAATTACATTTCCAGAAAAAAACGAACATGCTGCAAGTGGCTGGGAAACACAAGTGGCAGGAGGTGGCTTTGAGCAGCTATTTTAGTGTTTTATTTTAAAAACACAGGCAGTGAGTGCCCCTGGCAGAGCCAGAGATGCCAGCATTTCAGAGAAACGTGTTGAAGAAAAGAGAGAAAAAAAACCCAGAAAGATTTCTGCTTCCTGAGGAGGTTTGCAAATGTGGTCTTTGGTGGACCAAGGATGCTGATTAACTTGAACAAGCAGACAGAGACCCTGACATCAATTAAATACTGCTGATGAGGTGAGGTCAATAGTAATTATAACCTGCTCATATCTTCACGCATTATAGACATGTTTAATCTTTTTATTGAAAAGCTTTTTACTGAAATGATATGGTATGATAATTTCCTACAGTGTCCTGTTTCTAATTAAGGAGTTGGAAACACAGTGGATTGCACTTAATCATCTCTGGTTCAGTTAAGTCCTTGCTAAAGAAATACCTTTAGTTCTATTTTTGTTTTATTTTTTAAACTGTAGCCTTTTAAGTGGCTTTGCAAATGGAGATCACACTTGTATCAGTATTTATATACCCTTTCCAAATGTGAGCCTTAGAGTCAATGACCATGACCGTGGGACAGCCATACCTTCGTGTTTTACAGGGAAATCCATTTTCTGTATATTTCTGCTTTGCCTGATGCTCACCGAGTACCAGGTTAGTGCTAAATGCTAAAAGCGCGAAGGACATTTGCTCAGCAATTAATCATTACCCGTGTGCGGCTGGCTGGTGTCAGCGCATCAGCATAATGACCTCTGGCTGTGTCGCTGGGCTCCTCTGCGGGACCTGCTGCGGGGGGCAATGCCCCTTCCTGAGCGGCTGGAGGCAGCTGTGCCCGGGGGGGCAGCGGGGGTCCTGTTGCCAGCCCACCCAGAACTCACCTTGGGGTGACACAGCCGAGGAGCTCAGTGAACTTGACAGTCCAAAGCCAGCGATGCCACTATCGTTAGCGCATTACATTTCCAGGAGAGGGGAGCCAGGTCTGCTCTTTGCCGGTGGGGCAGCACAGGCGGGTGGCGGGGGTGGCTGAAGACAAGCTGTGTATGGCTTCAGCTCCGTAACCCTATAGCGGGTCCCGGGGGTGCCTGGTTCTGCTGGAGCGCAGTGATGATGGTGGAAATGACAGGTTGGTACAGGAGAAATGTCATGTCTTAGAGCTGCAGAGGGAGCCCTGGCTTCCACCTGCACAACTGTTCTCTACCTCATTAGTATCTCATACAAAGCAGCTTTGATTCAGGGACTGTCCAGGTCAGTTTTCAGCCGTGTAGAGCTGAATACTAAGCCCACTAAGAAATATCACAGTTTTTCCTTTTTTTCCCCATCTAGCTGGGAAGGTGCTGCCTGCAGCAGAGTGAGCCCGGGGAACCACAGCCCCGGGCCCGCTGGCAGCCAGGGGGGATGAAAGCGCTGGGTGCTATTCGAGGACAGAGGAGGGCACGGGTGTGCCAGCCTCCTGCCACCACTGGTGGGCGTTTCTAATGACAGGCCATGCAAAAGGTATTAACCAAATTTTTTAAACCTAGCTCTGAAATCTTACTGAGTGTTTTAACCCAGACAATTAAGAGAGAGCACGACAGCCAGTGGCTAAATATAGCTCTGGAGCGGTGGCAGCAGCAGGGCTTGGGAAGACATTTTGAAGGGAGGCTGGGAAACTGGGGAGCGCTGGTGAGGGGGCTGTCCGCCGGTTCACGCTTCGCTGCCTGAGCTGAAAGTGCAGCCAGGAACGATAATGCAGCTCCTCTGTCGTGCTGCCAGCTGGGAATACGCTTCAGCACATATTATCGCTGATACGAAATCTCTCTGGAGAGTTCATAGCTAAGGTGAACCGTGTTGGGAGCAGAAGTGGTGGGCAGGAGAAGGGGCCGGACCGCATCGCCACGGGCAGCGTGGGATGCAGCTGGGCATGGGGCCGCTCCTCTGTCGGCTCTCCCAGGGCACGCCAGTGGCTCTTGCTTCTTGTCCTCAGCTCCTCTCCCTGCTTATTTTCCAGGAGCTGTGAAAGGATTTGTCCAAAGCATCAGTTACTTTATGCAGTGGTAGGAGTTGTCTGCTGACATTGCCTTGAGCATCCCTGCTTGTGCCGAGGGTGCCAGGGGAACAGAGGGCTGTGCCGGCACCCGGGGCTTCGGGAGCACTGCCAGTGCTGCCTGACCAAATCAGGCCTTGGATCATTGGTCTTGAAGCTGCTGTTTCTGACACTGAGTCCCTGCTCCCAGATGATGACCCTGGTCTGTCTACCACCAGTTTATGTCCTTGTGCCGGAGAGGCTGCAGCCAAGCAGGCTGGGCTGGAACTCGCACCCCTTCCCTCCAGCTGCCCTCAACATCCCTGGGGCTTGCCGGTTAGGATGCGCTAATGTGGTTTTTGGACTATGTTCATTTAATGGTCACTTGGCATTGAGACAAATGTATTAGATTTGTTGGAGAAAGTTAATATCCCAGTTAAGTGGCTTTTATAGTTTCAGCCCGGCTGAGAGAGCTGATGCGGTGGTTAGTGGTTTTGACTCAGTGCTTTGCTGCTCCACAGAATTTCCACATGGTTTGGGGCATCCCCATCACTCCTCGTCCCCTTCTCTCCTGGTGGCAGCATTCCCCTAGCCCAGGGGAGGGCTGGAGAGGGAAACAGATGCTAAAGGCACTGAGGCTCAGATACAATGGTGAGCAGAGAGATTGAAACACTCGTGGTGGCTTTGGTGATTGCTTAGAAGAGGCAGAGAGTAACCAGCCAGGCTCAGGGCATCCTGCAGAGGTGAACGCCAGCATCAGAGCCTCGGCACCTCTCAGGAAGCGTAGCTGCTGCCTGCCTGCCTGCCTGTGCCACTTCCCGAATACCCAACTCCTGACACGGCAGATGCACGGGGGACAGTTAATGAAGCACTGTGGATCATTACATGAGCAAAGACAAGCACTGAGAAGTTCTCCTGAAGTTACTTAAATCAAACAATGCCAGCAGCCTCCAGCGCTCCTTCCTTCTCATTATCAGTCAAAACAAAGTTGAAATAATAGCACGCATCTCTCCCTGCAAGCCACGAGACATCAAGTCACCAGGAAAAGGCTGAGAGCAGCTTGTCAGAGCGCGTGCCGCTTGTCTCCCAGCATCCCAACTTTCCTGGTGACTGAGTAATTACAGCACTGACTTGCACTGGGCTGGAGCAGAACTGCTTTTATTTTAAAATAGCCCAGAAGTCTGAGGGGAAATAAAAGCTGTGGTCTTTCCCTTTTCCAAGCCAGAAAGGCCCCTCGCCAGTCACAGTAAAGCTCGTTTGAATACTTGCAGTGTCTGTGCCGTCCCTAGAGCCTCTCCTGCACAACTTCTCCTTGTTTTGAGGGCGGCCGCTTTGGCCAGGCTCAGGGGGCTCCATGGAGGTGATGGGGGACAAGTCCTGTCCCCACAGCTGCCAGCCAGGGCAGCCGCTGGGTGGGCGGTAGCACCGTCCCACTCTGGAGCCTGCAGGCACTGTGTGTGTCGCTGCCTCTGACCCAGCAGAGAGGCTGAGCTGCCTCCTCCTTCCCTTCCTTCTCATTGCCTGCATGCTGGGCACACTGTGTGTGGTGTGCACGTGTGTGTGCTGTGTGTGCTGAACCCACAGTGCAAGTTCTGCAAAATAAAATCCATGATGTACATTACATCTCTCCATACAGCTACCCAAAAGCCCTGCAAGCTTCTTCCACCACTGCCTTTTCCCTCCCCACTCCCCACGGTCATCGTCCCTACTGACAGGGACCAGCGTGCCCGTGGCTGGGACGAAAGGCAAGCCCCTGTGCTGGCCAACCTCCTCTGCCAGCACGAGCACGAAATGGGACAAAGTCTCATCACACAGCACAGCGCTCTCCTAAAACAAGGCTGCTCTGTTCTCCACGGGGCTAAGGATAAACTTGTGCTAGCTAAAAGCAGCTGGTTAGCACAGCCGCTTGCGAGGGCCGTACGCCCAGGGGTGTGGGCGCAGCTCCACGTGGCCGGGGGCGCGCAGGGTTTGTGCCACAGCCCTCACCAGCCCGCTCCGACCTGAGAAATGCCCACCCAGGCAGCACCGTGTGTTTCAGTAACCAGTGCATTTCTGCTGGGTTTGCTCCCGCCAAGCCCAGCCGTGGGAGTGAGCTGGGATCCAGGCTGTGCCTCCGCGCTGCTGCTGAGGCTGGTCTGAGCAGCCGCAGAACAAAACCAGATGGAAGAGGGGCTGGCTTGGCAAACGCCCGTCTGAGTGGTGGGAAGGTAGCAGGGGAGTCCGGCTGCCAGGCCTTGCTCTGAGCTCCGGGTCTGGGAGCCCAGACCTGGTCTGTCCTGTAGCACCCGTGTGCATCGCCGAGGTGGGAGCAGGGGTAGTGGCTCTGGGGAGGGCACGTGGGCACCCACATGCTCCCAGGCAGTGACAGACGATGACTTATATTCAGCTGCACACCACAAACCCCACGTCCTTTCTCAAAGTGGAACCAAAATGCTGCTCTTCTGCCTTGCCAGAGATTTAAGTTGCTCTCTGCTGTCCGTACATGATGGTGCGTGGTGCGTGGCGGTGGGGAATCTGTCACTGGTGCCCCTTCCTAAATGGTTTGGAGTGACCCTCCTTGCTCAGTACCTGGAACTGCACATCTCCAGATTGCACCTACATATTTTTACATTAAAGTCTGCAAATTACGAATTGTAGCCTGTAAGGAAAGCAGGAGTCTTCAGGATCAGCTGATAGTTTGCAAGCGACAGAGTCCAAGCAGACCTATGGGAGGGGAAGTGGTGCCAGCCCTGATGCATGCTTCCTGCATAAAACTCAATAGTGTGACAGGGACATTATATTTCTTTTGTTGCTGTTGACTTTTCTTTAAATCACAGCATCAGTGCTAGCAAGGGCATTAGGCATCTGGGAAACAATCTCCTTCACGCACAGAGGGTAGTTCAAAAGGTTTCGTGACAACTGCATCTGCATTAGACCTCATTTTACTGGATAAAACGTGTTAACAACTTTACAGGTTTGGAGTCGATGAAAACGAGCACCACACTCAAATCATTTTCAGAGCAGAGTTCTTAACCACTGGCAGTCTGACACACTTCTCCATATGTTATATAAAGTAACTGTTTACAACATGAGCTGGCAAATATCATATAATATAACTAATAATTAGATGACACTGAAATATGACTCATTTTGAGTGATCTCATATGCATATTTATACCCTTAAAAGTATTACTAGGAAAGAAGAGCAAAAGATTCTCGAGGAGCACTGGCCTGGCAGGTGTGCTGCTGCGGCTCCCAGCTGGGGGTTTCTGAGGGTTCATAGCCTAGTTCAGCGCAGGGTCCCGGGGATTTCTGGACGTGCACAGCCCAGTTCAGCCCCAGCATCCTGGGGGTTTCTGGGGGTGCACAGCCCGAATCAGCCTGGCATCCCAAGGATTTCTGGGGGTGCGCAGCCTGGCTCAGCCCCAGCATCCCGGGGTATTTCTGGGGGTCCACAGCCCAGTGCCCCGGGGGATTTCTGGGGGTGCATAGGCTGGTGGAGCTTCAACGTCCCAGGGCCCCTCAGTGCCTCATGCTGAGAAGGTGCCCTTGCTGCTGCAGGTGAGGTGCAGCACATCCAGCTCGAGAGGCACCTACATGGGCAAACCGAGGAGCTGCTGCTCTGGCAACACTAAGCGGGATGAGGGTACCTCAGAAGATAGAGAAAAACTGTGGAAAATTAGTAATTCGCTGCACTTTGCCACGGTGAAATGATTCTGCTGTCCTCATTTGGCTAAGGCCATCTGACTTCTACTTCCTAAATCCTCTTCCCTCCCAGCATCAGGCTGGGTCTCTTCCCTCCCATCAGCCCGATGTAGAGCACCCCAGGGCAGCCGGACAGGGCCTGCAGCCTGCCTGAACCCCCTCGGCCGCCCCACGGGCTCACCCCATCCCACCTGCACATTGGCGGTGCGGGAGGAGCGGAGCTGGCAGCTGCTGCTGAAAGCACCCTGGCTTTGAATCCAGCTGGGAAACACCGCGCCCCGGCAAGGCTCCTCCGGGCAGCCTCTGTTCCTGCCATGTCACCTGCTTAGCTTCAAATATTAAATCTGGCATTTAATTACAGGTAGTGATGACAGCGAGGTTAGTCATAACGCAGTAATTAAGCCCAAGGTTTGCATTCACTAGCTGCCATTAGGCATAACACAGCGGTGAGGGAAGGCGAGGCAGCAGCACAGCCAGTGCCTCTCCTGCTGGCAGCAGGGTTGCACTGATGAGATGCAGGAGCATTTCACAATGTGCAAATTATTTCTGGGGTTTGCTGGGGTAGACCCTGTCACAATTTAATTTAAGTTTATCTTAGCCTAAGAGGCAAATTCTTTTGTTTGATATTCTAAACAATTCAGTCTAAGAAGCAAAGCAGAGCCCAGAATGCAGCCCCTCATCTTCTTGGCGTCGGCTGTTGATGAAAAGGATGATGGGGCTGAGTGGCTCCAGCTCCTCCATTCCCTCCTGGAGATTTCCCACCAGTGTGAACTTACTGGTGTTTCTAGATCTGCTCCCAACTCTTACGGGCACGGGGGGCTTCACAGCGTGCTGGGCAAATTACAAAAGCACCATTTGTGCATTGCCAGTGCATCGTGTTTTCTGCCTCCCCACCCTTTACAGCAAAGTATCAGGAATTTTTAACTTTGAAACCCTAAAGCACTTAAGGTAACTGCTGCAAGGGCCACATTAAAGCAGGTTGGTCACTGGGAAACCAGACCTTTCTGGAAGCAGGGCTGTTCCGCAGGTGGGGCTGGGTTCACTGCTGCGTGCTCTTGGCCACTGCGAATTCCTGGGGCTGCGGCTCTGAGCCCCAGGCAATGCGCGGGGCTTTGGGGGAATGTGCTGGTAGTAGTACCTGTATCATCAGCCCCTGTCAAACGAGGGTTGTAGAAACCATCTCAGAGAGAAGCTGTAAAACTTCTCTCCCTGTAAGGCTGGGTATTGCAGTAAGCAATTTCAAATGTATCATTCAAAGTGGAAAAAAATAGTATAACTAACAATTGGATCTTAGCATTTTAGGTACACACACACGCATGTATTTATACACCACCACCCCCCCCCATATATGGGTGTATGGAGTTGATGGTGTATTTTTAGGTGCAGTGTAAATTGATCCTATTCATAAGCTCTCTGGTTAGTATAAATTGATTAAGAAAAGCACCAACTGAAAGCTTTTGTTTCTATAAAAATACAAAGTCCTCATGCAGTTCTGGAAAGGAAACTGAATTCAAAATGAATTTTGAAGGTTTACTTCAAAATCCCCTCCAGGACGGCTGGTGATTTTTCCTAAGCAGGTGAAAAGCCTGCACTGCTGCTGCCTGTGGCTCACACGCTGCCTGCGGGCTGCTGCTCTGCATCGCACCTTCAGTTCCCGCTGCTTTAGGAGTTATTAGAAGGCTAACATGCACACCGTGAGCCGGGCGAGCTGCAGGCAGGGCTTGGCTCTATTTTGGGTACAGATAACTATACTTAGGGCTGAGTCATCCCTTCCAGTATCAGTTGCAGGAGAGCTTAAACGAGTAGAGTCGGTGACCAAACCCACTGGCGAAGGTCTGGGGCTGCGTGCTGGGGCCACGAAGCCAACCTGGACCCTCTCCGCAGCATCAGCAGCCACAGATCCGGCCCACGAGTGACAGCACGGGTACCAGCTCTGGCCTCTTCTTGCTGTCTGAGCCCAGCGCAGGGCGATGGGATGAATTTCAGCTGACGGCTGGGAGCGGGGAGGTGGGTGCTGCAGCTGCGCTGGGCTCCGTCCCCGGCTGTGGGCAGGGCTCCTGCGAGCCCCCATGGAGGTTTTAAAGGCAGTGTTCCTCTGTGGAGCTGCCCCTTGCAGGGTACCATGGCCTGGAATGGGAGTGCTGCAGAGAGCTGCTAGCCAAAAATTCAGGTCTACTGCCTTACGTATGGGCATTAAAGGCAACTGCTTATACTGGGGAATGGTATTCACTGGTATTCAATGGTATTCAGTGGTATTGAACCTCTCTTCGGTTTAGTAGCCTGTTGATGATCCCAGAGCCAGCCAAAGAAGCTTTTCCGTGTAGTTATTAAGAAACGCATATGAAGCTGGCTGTAGCAATGCTAGATATCGCTGGTATGATACCAGTCATGCCAGCAAACAGCAAAGAGAAATGTTTTTCTTTTTGCAGATTTATTCCCCATGCAGAAAAGGAAGGCTAGAGAACATTTTCATTGAATCACATCCAAACAGTCAAGTCAGCCTTCTCCATCTGCTTGAAGTGAGGTTTTAGTTGTTAATTTGCCTCCATAGGTCTCTCTCTACCTGTTTTCTGTGGTGTTACATTGGACACCTGTAGGTCATTTTTCTTCTGATTTTTGCTATGGTCAGTTATCACTGTCAAGTGACATTTTGCCCCGTGCCTGAAGGAGAGGAAACAACTTAGAAATAAAAGATCATTTTGGCGAAAAGCTATTCTGATGGTAGCGAGAGCCGGCTTATAAAACCAGAGCTTTTACTCTGAATCGAGTCCCTTCAGTAATATGTGAATATTGGCATAATTTTTTTTAAAAGCATTTAACATTGGAAACTTTATTTTTAGCATGTAAATAAGGCAAATGGCAGCCTTTCAGTCCTTCCCCTGGCTCCTCCTGTTTGGTGCCCAAAGCTCCTGCTCCCCTCCAGCACCCCTCTGTGGGGCCGGGAGCCAAAGCAGTCCTTCTCCCAGCTCTCTCCCTTCCCCGAAGGACTTTGTTTTAAAACAAGTAGTCTTTTAAAAATCTAGGGCAAGTCAGTCTTTTGCCAAAATTAGTCTTTGTGCAAGAGCATGAGAAGGAATTTTAATGGGTAGCTGGTATGTGGGGATGGAGGGAAATGACTGCTTTTACTATCTAAATGCTGTTTTAAATAAGGCTGTAATATCAAACAGCTTTGCCACGCTTGCAGACATGTTTTACAGGAAGCATCACTGCCACCGCTCAGTAATACACAAGAATGTTAAACAACAACTTACTTTTTTATTTGTGCCAAACGTGTCCTGACACATTGCTGAGGCAGATGAAAGCTGCAGCTCAAAAGAAAGCACAGGCAGAGCCTGGGCACGCTGCTTTTATCTGCCTGGTTGTTGTCGCCACGTTGGTAATTGCTACAAAAACCCTGCAAGGCCATTTTTCATGTTTTATTTGTGTAACTGCAGCCGAGGGGAGCAGGGAGAGGCAAAACCCATCCTCTGCTGCACCCGGTCAGGTCCCGGGGTCCAGTACGGAGCCTGCAGTCAGGATGGGGACAGGTATGGGGACAGGGATGGGGATGGGCTGGTTCAGCAGTTGGGCTCCAGCCGGTGGTCCCCGGCTGGCACTGCCATGCCGAGCAGCTGCTGTGGAGGTATGCGGTAGAAGACATCGCTGGCTATGGAATGAATATAATAGAAAACAGGGAAATGGGAGTTGCCAGGGGCAAAAATAATTACGTGTTTGCACGCCCAGCTCCGTCCTGGCTCCTGTCCCTTGTCAGCACAACCCAGGCCCTTCACAGCAGCGCCGACCTGCCCCGCTGACTCCCCTGCCCGCGGGTTCTGCTCTGCCAGCTCCTCCGACTGCCAGCGGCTGAACAGCACCTACAAAATTATCCAAAAAGGGTCTCATAATTCACGATTTCTTTTTGCAAAAATTACATTTGACTTTGTAAACTAAAATTCATAGGTACAGTCCCCTCCCTATAGCAAAGTGGGTTATTATTTTTAACTGGGATTTTATAATCTCTGCCTGTGCTGGTCCCAAGTTTCCTGCTGAAGCTGTGCGTGTCCCCCAGGATGTGCTGTGTGGCAGTGCCACTAATTCACAACTCTCCTGGAGCAGGAACAAAATCCACACAACGTACTGCTCTTACTGGTTACATGGGATGTACCGGTCTGTCCGTACGCTGACACAGAATCTGCATGACTTCATTTTGCATTCTTCTGTGTTTCTGAAGGCACCTGCTGGTCCAGGAGGGGTCCCCTCTGCTGCTGAAGCTTTCTCGGAGTCAAAAAAATTTTCTCAGGGTGGCGAGCGAGCCACATCACTGGTGTTTGTGGTGTAGAAGCAGCTTCTGGCTGCGCTGGGGAAGCCCGACACTGTTGCTCGGTGTGTTTTGGCCCAGGGAGGAGCCAGCCAAAGGGCCAAAGCCAGCTGGTGCCAGCAGGGCCGTGCAGACTGGGGCCATGCCCAGGCAAAGCAGCCCTGACAGAACTGCAGTTTTTTTCTCTTTAATGCAGACGTGCACATCACAATGTTGAGCACGACCTTCAAAGGGGGAGAGATGAACTCTGAGTTGCCTGAGCCCAACATCATCAGCTCCAGCAACTGCAGCACCCGCCCAGCGAGGTGGGAGGTGGTCCAGACCCTGGTCCCGGCTCAGCACAGGAGGGGTTTGGCCGTGCCAGAGTTGTTCCTGGTCACCAGGGCCAGCGCTGACACTGCTCACCAGTGGGAGGGTCAGTGGAGGCTTTAAGGAAATAACAGCAGCAAGTGCAGTGTCATTTGATGAATCTCCCATAAAAAAGGCTCAGCAATATCAAATGAATAAATCATTTCTCCTCTACAATGCAAAGTTTATTTATTTTCCATGTATGACTGAACTCAAGTGTTTATACTGAGGATATTGAAATTCTACCATGCAAGTAGTCTGCAAAGAGTTAAACTTATGTGGTTTCTTAAAAGTGCTTTTTTAATTCCAAAATTAATAATAGCATAATATTTGGTACAAAAACTGTGTATAACCCCCAAGAGCTTCTCCCAGCTGGGTCCCAGAGAGACCAAGCGAGCGAGTCCTCTTTCAGAGGTGCTGGGGCTGTGCCCCAAGTCTCTAGAGCATCTGTTCAGGATGCTCAGCTGCGTGCAGGATCGTCCCTTCCCCACCTCTGTCAGTCTCTTCTGTCTGTTTGGGTGGCTTGATATCAAGGGTAGGGCCTCGGCACTATGATAATCCAAACACTGGCTAATGCTGTCCAATAGTAAACGCTATCTGCTCTACAGCTCTACAGAAGTTGCTTCTGCATTCTCCTGAGTGTTCGCCCCTTGCATTCTCCCTGCTCCGCTTTCCCGGCTGCTCACTGGGTTGGCCAAGCCACTGTGCCGGCTCTGCACTGCTGCTGCCCCGCGCCCGTCTGCCTCTGTGCCACTTCCCTGGCCCCAGCAGCGCTTTCCACTGAGTTAGCAGTTAACTCTATAGCTGAGCCATTTCTCAGTCACTGTCTTGGAGAAAAACCAGTTTCCTACAAAAGGCTGTTATTTGCAGTGGAAGGAAATGCATTTTCAAGCACTTGCTCTTTTAACCAACCAACCCCACTTTCACAGAGAAATCTCTGTTAGAGAGCACATGCTGCCAGGGGGGTGGCGGGTGCCTGCGTGCCCATGCACAGCGCCGGAACGTGGAGCTCTGCAGTCGGTGGGCAGGGGACAAGCCCAGTGTGACCATGTCCTGGGTGTCTGGTTTAGAGGCGGAGGGATGCCCCAGCCCCTGCGTTGCGGTGCGCTCACAGCCATCGTGTTCTTTCACACAGTGCAAGTGTCTAAGTGGTCCTGTCGATGGCCAGTAACACATATTAGGACCTGGCTTTGGTTCTTAATGTCACTAAAACAGAGCTGAGGCACTCGCCCTGCTGGGTAAGGTCTGTGAGAGCGGCAGGGCTCTTGCTGATGGATTTCAGTCTGTCCCCGGGTCACTGCCACAGTCTCTGGGAGGAGCGTGCAGGGTGGCTGCTGGTGCTGCTGCTGAGTGGAAGAGTCATAAACTGAATGGGGAAGACTTTTATGAATTATTTATGTAAATAGCTCTGCTGTTCCTTGGCTATATGGGAATGCCAGGAAGGGTAAATGGTGTTTCGAGCACTTTAAAAGAGTGGATCTTCCGGTGGACACTCAGGGACAGAAGTATGCTCCCATGGGCAGGCAGCAGCCCAGTGGTGCACGCACAGGCAGAGGTGCAGCCGTTCAGGACCCTGGTAAGGGGTTTCCCTGCGGGAGTCGCTGCCTGATTCTCGGCTGGGAAGTCCAGCGTACGCCTGGGCTTCAGGACACCTGCCTGCTGGTCACTGCCCAGTGCTGGCTGCCGTGACCCGGGCTGGGGAGCGAGAACTCCAAAGGGGGTGGGGGTGTTGTAGGTCCCGTAGAGAGCCCGTCCAGCTCCTGCATGTCTGCTCCTGCCTTGCCAGTGAGATGAGCCGTTCATGCAGCCCGGCTGCTGGCCAGGAGCAGTGGATGAGTGGGCAGGAGGGGCAGCTGCCTCCCCCAGGCACCTCAGCACCCCGCTCCTGGTGCAGGGCTGGGGAGGGCGGTGACACTGTTCCCGAAGGAGCACTGTGCTGGTGTGTGTGCCCCAGGGGCTATAAATACACCCTGTGCTTCACTGTCCTCTTGGTACCTCACGTAGAGGCACTGCTAGCATTTGTGACACCCACACTCAGCTGCCATGTAACTCGTGAAGCCTCCGGGTATTTATATTTCTGCCAGCAGTCATGGTTGGTTCAGTCTCAGCAGCACCAAACAGCTCTGCATCTCTCACACCTAACCCTCGGTCAGGTTTAACCCCGCAGGGATGCAGGCACGGCTGTAGGGCAGGGAGGTGGCTGCAGGGATGCCTGCATGGGCAGCGGGGCCAGGACCCTGCCGAGTCCGGTGGGGCTGTGCACTGGCCACCTGCCTCGCTGCCAGTGATGATTCGGGTTAAATCCCACAGGAATGTGTCACTTCTCCCAGTAGCCTCCAAGCATTGACCTGCTCCCAGCCCAGCCTGCCTGAATTCAGCCCGAACCATACAGCTGCGTTCCCAGCATCTCCCTCCCACTCGCATCGGAGCAGGAGCCTGATGCTGGCAGCAGAAACCCAAGCTGCATGGTTTGAAAACCCCCATTTATTTAATTATTTATCTATCAGCCCATTGCCTATTGCCACAGCCTTGTCTTCTATTTTCTAATGCTGTAAGATAATTTGTAAAAAGTTTATAAACAAATATTCCTCGTGTTCATGCGCTGCCTCGCATCTGCCAGGGTAACAGCAAACCACATTTGCACACTTAGGCCAAGGCTAAAGGAAGCCAGAAATAAATGCACAATCAGTTCAAGTATTAAAATATGGCATTTACACACTGTATGTTGCTGTTTATGTTAAATATAATCAGCAAGAGCAGAGCTTTACAAACGCCCATGTTTCTAGACCTGGCTTACTTGTGAGTATTTAAAGGTTTCTGTGCTGAGGATGGAAGAGGCCATCAGGTCTTAGTGGGAAAGGGAACTTCGGAAAGGTGTGAAACAGCACAATTTGTTGCAGATGGAATCCATTTACTGATAAGAAAATATCCTTACAATCGAAGGGATATTACAGCAAAGCTAAAAAGTTTTTGTGAAGTGCAAAGATAAACCAAGAATGGGAAAAAGAAATTAAAATAAAACCGGTAAATACGTTTGAAAATAAAACAGGTGATAAATGAAATACAGATATATTACATCCCATGTACTTGCAGTTTGCACCGCAGCATCACTGTCAGTGCCCCACACCTGTACCGTCAGCTTGCAGGATTAAAAAGTCTTCAAAACCAGAAACCTGTCCCTCCCCTTGCAATGCTGGCTGGGGGCCTGGGTCCTTGGGCTCTGCATCGGGGTTTTGCCTCTCACGGTTACTGGAACAGGAAGAAGACAGCAGAAATTGTCCCCCAGTCACCCGAAGCAGCTGTGCTGCTGCGGGAAGCCGGGATGCAGGAGTCAGCAGAGGCATGGGTCCTGGCAGCCTGTGCCCTGGCCTTTCGGAGCCCCTGAGCTCTCCCAGCAGCATCCCTAGCCTAAGGCCCCTGGGAACTGGGCTGCCTCAGGGCCCTGCGGCCGTCCAACATGAATAAAGAGGTAAGCAGAATGAAACTCCACACTGTGTGAAGTTAGGGTAGCTGCAGGCAGCAAAACAAGTCAATGGCACGAAAATCTGAAATACCTATACTGTCAGGCAAGGTATGGATAAAAAAGGGGGTTAAATATTTTAGTTGGTTTTTAAATGTTAAGCCATTTGGGAAGGAACAGTCACTCTGCATCTTGCAACAAAATCAGCATGCAGCAGCCATCGCCAAAGAGAAAAAAAGAAAGTTTCTGTAAAGACAGATTTAGCTTTTGATCTGTACAGACTAGGTGATGCACTCCAGGCTGTCAGATTACATTTGCACGTGCTGGGCAGAAATTGCAGGAGTAAATACCCGAGGCCAAGTGGGAGCTGCCGAGGAAAAGGAAGAAAGGGACTGGGAGCAGGTTCTTGTCCGGCCGAATGCTAGAAATGGGAGAGGCGCTCGGAGCGGGTGGGGAGCGGGGCGCTGGCTCAGCCCTCTGCCCGCAGAACCACAGGCATACTGCTTCCATCTGGGTTAGGAGGTGGGTCATTCACCTGCCACCTGCAGACAGGCTGTCCCCTAAAATCCTAGAAGACGAAGCATCGTTCATTTATTCACTTATTTTGATTCTCAGTTGATCTGCCTGCTTCTTCTCAAAGGTTTTAAATTTTATATATTTTGCAAACCTTTTATTATCTGTTCTTAAGTATGTATCGCTGCCTGAAGAATCACCGGGAAACATGAATTAACTGCAATAATACAAAAGGCAGAAAAAGTGTTTCATAATTTTATTGGAGCGGTTTCAAAGTGAGGTTGCTAGGTACAGTGCCAGTAACTCTGTGGCTGCAGTTCTGTTGCCACTAAAAATAGTTACAACTTCAAAAGCCGTGCCTAACAGTAAATGTACATGCAAACAACCCCATGCTTTATTAAAAAACAAAATCTTTTTATTCGTTAAAATTATAGACAAATAATGGGATTTTTTTACTACTATTTAATTAAAGCAGTTACACAGCCTGAGCTTAAATACCAAGTAGCACTGTCTCTGCAGATATTGCAGTCAAATTTCACTAGTATTTACACAAAAATTGAACTTACTGAGCAATATTAAAATCACGGTACAATAGAAAAATAAACATTTTCACGTATATCCTTGAAACACACTGTAATTCATAGCCACAAAGTAAGCAGTGGTTTTAATTCACAAGTCATATGTCTTCGAAGTATTTGAAAGTATTGTGCCAATACCGTTAGGCTCCAGAAATAGTATTCTGTAGTAGGTTCTGATTCAGTGCAAAGCACCTGAAGTTAGAAATAATACAGCAAATGTAAGTCGGGTGAAACAGTCTTATTCAAGCAGCTATAATTGTTGGGTTTGGTTTTTATTGTTTTTAAAGTTAAGGGCTTTTAGTGTAGGGCCAAACCAACTTTCACCCGAGGACCAGCATTCCCCCCTGCAGCTCTGCTTGCACCATCCCCAGTTTGCTACCGGCAGTTGTCGAACATGGCTGCTCTTCATGGATGGAATACATCTTTCATATTCAAATTCAACTTCAGGCCTATAGCTTCCTTCAAAAAATTTTACCAGAGTTGGAGACTAAGCACTGCAGGTAACAAATACGAACGTATAGACTTGAAAAAGAATAAGCTTATCACAGAAATAAGTAATACCTGTGTTAACACATATCACTCTTTCTTAATGTTTTTGTTCTGGACCAGTCTGAAGACAAAAACTAGCAACAAGGAAAAAAAAAGAATCCCAGAAAGGCAATTAGCAGGCTTTTTGTCTCCTGGCACCCCCGGGGCCAGCGTGTTTAACTGCTACAGACCTGACTTTCCAGGTAGGACCGTCTGGGGGTGGCAGCGGGGAAGAACAGCCCTTTCCATAACAAGTTCTGCCCGGCTCTCGGCGGGACCAGAGCAAGCAGAACAAGCGGGTTATGCTCAGTGGGCTCCAGACGGACTCAGCCCTGCAGCTGGAGCAGCCACGGCAGCAGCGCCCGCTCCCTGGAGCTCCTGCTGCACAAGGTTCCTGCGCCCAGGGGTGCCCGGAGCCTTGTGTGTCCCCCCCGCCTGGTCCTTCCTCATCGAGAGAGAGAAGGGGAGGATGCCAGGCTCAGGAAAACTTGGTGTGACCCCTCTTTGGGCTCATACAGCATGACCCCAAGGGTTTAGTCTATAGGCCCACAGTATGGAAACAAATCTTCAGCTTCTGCCCTTGGGTGTGAACAGGAAGGCAGCAGGATGCTCTGCAGCACTCACTCACGGGCCATCAGCCACAGAAATGGCCCTGCAGCTTCCCGCAGTCACCCTCCACAGGATCGCAGGGGAATTCGGGTTGGGAGGCAGCTTATGAGGGCATTTAGTGCAATCTCCTGCTCAAAGCAGGGTCAGGCAACATACTTCTGGTTCCCTATGTCTGATCATTATTTCATTAACTTGGTGTCAGATGAACTGGGTTAAAACAAAAAATCCTGCATGCTCTGTTATGAAAATGTACAAACTGAGAGCAGATCATATATAGGTTTCATACGGATTTCATTTTGTGTTGAAAATTACCATATGTGGGAGTTAATGGGCATAAATGAGAAAAAAAAATTAACCCTATGAGCTGGAGGAAGCAAAATATAGCTAATGAATAATAATTCGTTTCGGCATGGATCATTGTAGAATGCTTTGGCAAAACTTAAGCTCTACATAACTGTGTACTTCAAACCTTTTGGCGTCTTCAGTAAATGATTTGTAGTTATTAAAAGATTCCCAAATATACCCAGAGGAAAAATAGGTTAAAAGCATGACCACAAAATCATGAAATGTTTAATCTCATTTGCTAGTTGAAAGCTAATACAGCACAATGAGGGAAGGTGGATCTTTTAGGTGGTCTTCTTGTAGTGAGACGATGAGCTGAATCTTGTTCCTAGTAAACACAACCCATCGTCATCATTGATTGTTAATTAACAGCCCAAAGGCTGCAGCCGAGATTGCATTCTTTTTGCATATTGGATAGGTCAGAAAGGACACTCCAGTCGAGTGGCTTAGGGAAAGGCTTCTTCGACTATACCCATCACAGAGGTTTATGTATAAACACAGGGATCACCTTGGGCCTCTAAGGCTGGTGGACTGATGGTCTTCCACAAATACATTATAGTAAGGATAAGTGCCAGAAAGCAAATATTTAAGAACAGTCTCGCCAAGTTCCCCAGGAGCTAATGGCTCCAGCTATCACACTGCCTGGAGAAGATCTGCTTGGTTTTTGCCTGGGTGGTGTCCAATCCCCCCCCGTCTGACCAGCTTCCTCTCTGATGGGATGGCCCAACAGACACGATTCCATCATGTTGCAGGTAAAAAGTAATCATGTGGGAGGAGATATGAATTTGGCATGATTCTGCAGTGGTTCTGACTACCCCATGTAAAATACAGCAATGCTTAAAAAAAGAGCAGGAACTTTACATGAGATTTTGAGGCTCAGCTTCAAGTTTCAGCTGGCTTCAGAGGAGGCTGTGACATCTCGGTACGTGTACAGCAGGGAGTCACAACAGAGCAGGATGCAGTTTGAGGTGTTAGCTCTGCAGGTCATAGGATCTGGAAGATGGAAAATAAACTGTGTGTAAAATGTATTTAATGATCCTTCTCAGTGTTTGGTGGGAGGCTCCTGTATGCTTCTGTGAGGTGAAGATGCCAAGTGCAGTTGCCTGCCATGGCTGATCATCAGAAGTGATCTTCATTAAATAAATCGGAACAGACCTCAGTAATGAACTGGGTGAATAATCTGGCCAGTTGCACAGCTCTCTTCAGTGAGGCAAGATGAAACAGAGAGAGCGTTCAACGGTTCACGAGGAAAGCATAAAAACATTGCAGGTGTTCAAGACCCAGAAGACTGCAGGGCAGACGCTGGAACACAGGTGGCCGTCCTGAGCTCCAGAAGGTGGATCTCCCTGGCAGGGTGTCCCTCCGGACTGTAGGTCTCTCCTGCAGCATGCCCAGCCTGCTATAGCTGGGCCCGTAGAGTTTTGTTGCACTTGGATTTCATACACACTGTAATAGTCAGCCAACTTTGCCATATTAAAGAGACATATTGCAAAAAGACTGTAAGTAACTACATAAGGACCAACCTGGGTGTATGGTTTTACATTCTGCTGTGTCTGTTCAGGATCTTTTTTCAGACATGGATTAGTGGAACATTTTATTTCCTAACTGAAAGAGAGAAATAGACCACGAAATGCTGGGAAATGAATAAGATTTTGAACTTAGAGAAGCAGATTCAGAATATCCTATTTTTATGCTCTCTCTCCGTTTAATTCATCTGCCACTCCAAACAAGACATGCCTCAGTTGAATGAAGTCTCAAATAATCACATAATAGAAGAAGTCATTTATTAGGAATCAGGCTCATTCTCTGGTGATATGAATAGGCTGTGCTGTTCCACAGTCTTTTGTCAGTAGGGATTAATTAGCAATTGACCCTTGGTTGGGAATTCTTCGCTACCTCTACATTTTTCATCTTATAGGGCTAAATGAGATCTTAACATTGCTTTAAGAAGCTATGCTTCCTAAGCAGCAGTTTAATTTATCTTTAGGCTATAAATCAGTAGCTTAATTTATCACTAGGTTACATATCAACAGTGAATAGTCAGGGTGGAATTGAGTTTATTATAAAGATGTTCTGTTAGAAGACACAGTATTACAGTGATTGAAACATGCTGTTAAATTTTCCATTAATGCCCAATTATGAATATGAATACGGAGAACCACACTTTACATACTTTACATTTAGCTTTCTAATAAATAAGGTCAATAAATAGGGATTTTGCAGATTAAGAAGCTGTACGTGTGAACAGAAGCTGCTTTACAATGTTGTCAAAAAATAACTAGAGCTATTCTTGTTTGTTACCAATCACTGGACATTAGTAAGTAAAATATAAATATTTTACTCTTACTATGAAGACTGGAGGAATCAAGATCTGTGAAAATCACCCTTAGGATTACATAGAACTTAATTTTGTACACTAGATTTATAATTCAGAGCATGCTTTCATACCATTTTTAGCACACAATATTTTCAAATACATTTCTTAAAAATATGAGAAATGAATAAGACTGCCTGTGTAAGATTTCATCTGTGCTCTGATCACTAGCTCTTGTGTTACACAACATTGCAGTTTGGCTAATTTTGGATGACCTATTCCACATTTGGAGAAGATATATAGTAAAGGGCCAGATTTAGTCTGTAGTATATCGCGACATCTTGTTAATACAGTAATTTGTCACAATACAAAAAAATTAATTCCCCCGATTTTTTTTTTATATATATATATATATAATATAATCCATTTATATTATCCATTTTAATAATTATTTTCTTGGGAAACAACTCTGACGTTATCTCTAAAGATTGCCAGGAACAGAAATATTCTCGTACCAAATGAAAACGCAAGTAACTCGAGCAACTGTAGTTTTACTTGTCTGAAAGGTACAGTATTTTCAGCGCACACATTTCTCATGTTTTACCCGTAAAGAACTCCAGCAAGGCTCCCAACACCAGCAGTCAAGCGTTCACACTGCAGCAAGATGTTGGTCAGCCTTTGGGAAGGGCGGCTCACCCCCGGCTCCGCAGAGTTCGCTCAGGCGCTCCCCAGGCAAGCCCAGTCCGTGCTCAGCCCCGTCCCATGGTTCCTCCGGCTGCCAACGCGCTAGTTTTCCTCAGCATGGAAGGCAGGATTGGACCATCAGCTGCTCAGAAGCAAATCACCTCCGCATGCGTTTGCACGCCGACATCTGTTCACGAAACGCACCACTATGTGCACGTGCAAAGCAGGCGCCTGCTTGCACCAGCTCCTAGAGAGACCTGCTTATCTGCCAGTGGCTGAGGTGTCAGTTCACCTGGAAGCCAATTTGCCTTTAAGGGGGTCCAGATTTTTCATGAACAACCATCGTAATCTGAAAGCATAATCATGCACACATCAGTAAGCCTACCTCTTGTAGAACACCGGCACTCAAAGAAGACTGAATCATAAATGCTACCGAACTATCAAATAATTATCAACACTAGAAGTAGATGAAGAAATAACAAAACTGTAAAGGTGAGATAACTGCATCATGACTTTGATTTAAATACTTGTTTACAACGGCAAGTGAGCAAAAGGCTAGGTATGTGGACTGAGCCTCAGAAGAGAAGATACTGCTCGCTCTTATTTTTATTTCCTATTTTTAAAGAGAGGCTGATTGAGAACATTTTTGAATGTGGGAGACTAAGTCATTAAAACAGAAGCACTTGGATTGCTTTCTTCCTTTAGGGGATTTACTTCATTTTACTTTATCTGACACAAGTCAGAAAGAAATGAGAATATTGTAAGGAGAAGGAAAGCTGAATTTTGACACGCTATTTTCCATTAAAATTCTTCCACTGACTTTGTTAAGCTTTTTCTAAGACCAGAAAATGAGGCTTTACCTAAAACCAATTTGAGAGACTGGTAGATTTTCCTCGCACACTTGTAGCACTACAGTGCCCTACTGTCTCAAAGCAGAGGATTTTTCCAAACTGTTCCCGAATCTTTTGCATTCGTTCACAAACTCGTATCTCCGTTCTGTTTATACTCAGATAAAATATTGAGAGTCATTTCCTCGCTTTTGGACTGCACGTTGTGTTCACTTCTTCTGGACGATTTCCTGGTCGCCCTGGAAAGCCGCCTTCGAAAGGTATCACCTGCCAGAAAGTAAAGGATAGGGTCAACGCAGCTGTTGAGGCTGGCCAGACCCCTCGTCACTTGGTAAGTGGCATAGACCTTATCGTTGAAGGCACACATTTGGGGAGTCTGAAAATCCACCCGGGCTCTTAGATTTAAGGTCTTCATCACGTGGAAGGGAAGGTAAGACACAGCAAACACCGTCAACACAATAATAACCAGGTAAATAGACTTTCTCCTGAGAGGAGAATTGTCCAAATCTTTGTAAATCAAAGCTTTCACAATCAGCCCATAGCAACCAAGAATCAGTATGAATGGGATGCAGAACATAAGGACTGTGGTGCACATGCTGTAAATGAAGTAACTTCTCAGGTAATCATCGGCTGTTGTGTCGTAGCACGTCGTGGTTTTGTTCCTCCTTATCCCCGTTCCTGAGTAGAAGAGTATTGGAGAAATCACAGCCACCACAATGACCCAGACCAGGGTGCTGATGTACACCGCGTTCTTCTTCTTCAGCCTCCCCAGTGACTTCAAGGGGTGCACCACTCCCGTGTACCTGTGCACACTTATGCAAGTTAGAAACAAAATACTGCCGTACAGGTTCACATGGAAGATGAACCTCTGCAGCTTGCACATGATATCTCCGAAGATCCAGTCTGTTTTATTGAAGTAGTAAAAGATGAGGGCAGGCAGAGTCAAGACATACAAGAAATCGGCTAGCGCCAAGTTGAACATGTAAACTGAGATGCCGCTCCAAGGCCTCATGTGGAAGACAAACATCCAGATGGCCACGCTGTTTCCCAAAAACCCAGTGATGAAGACCAGAATGTAGACAGTGGGCAGGTAATAGAACTGGAAGCCAGTTTTGGTCAGGGAACACTTGGTGGTGGCGTTTCCCGCAGACCAGCTGCTGCTGGATAACAGGTTGGGTTCAGTTCCATTCAAAGCAGCAGAGAAGAAGACTTCAGTCATGATCCTTCCACCAGAGTCACATAAGTCTGAGGTGAAGCAACAAAGTCTCTACAGGAACAGTAATGCATCTAAAAAAAGAAAAGAGCAAAGAAAACCTAACTGGAAGGTAAAACCTGCCCTGCTTTTCTTCAGAGGGCTTCCAAGCGGCTGTGCTCGCCTGAGCGTCTCCCACCGGGGCAGGTCGGTCTAGCGTGGGGTGCGGACCGTCCGCCCCGCAGCGCCCAGAGCCGCCGCGCGTC
>WAAD01038303.1:0-15538 GCA_013389945.1 Fregata magnificens | reverse complement strand
CGCCGTGCTGGAGGAGGGGGACACCGCGCCCGGGCTAAGCCCCCTCCTGCCGGCACCAGCGCCTGGCGGGGCGCAGGCGGCGGGGTGCCAGGTGCGCTCCCGCGAGTGGCGCAACAACGTTTTCCTGATTTTGCTTTCACTCAACCCTTTGAAATCTGCTCTGCAATCCAGTTTAAGCTGCACGAACGTGTTAATTGCTGTAAATGGAACAGCTGAGCAGAAATATGCTCTACTGACCTCTAATTAAGCGCTATACATTTGGCTCTTGAGTCAGAATACGATTATTATTTATTGTCTTAGCAAAACACAATCTGCTGGTTTCAGCCATTTCTTCCTCGTTCACATTTTAGTTAGGATGTGTGGTGAGTGATACATGAGCTAGTCATATCTGCTCTCAGCTAAAAGCTGTGCTCTAGACAGAGGATTATTAGTACTTCATGAATATGTATTCATTTTTCAAACTTTTGAGTCTGTCTAAATTATAAAACTACTTTGTTGGGAAAGCTTAATTGGGAAATCAGCTGCATATTGTACCCCTGTAGGAATATGCAAGTGGATGCAGATGGAGTTGCCAGCCTGGCATCTCTTTTGGGGCAAGTTACACGGACTACAACTTTGAAGCAACGGCTTAGATTTTGTAAATATAAGACCTTTTCTTCTTGCATGTTAGGTTTTTTTCTTTTTGTACTCATCCCCTAACTGCATATTAACTACTTTGAAGATTCTTTTTAATTTTAATACAAATTGAATGTGAAGAGAAAGGAAAGCGAAAAATGAGACAAGAACGGCAACACCTGTAAAATCTGTGTTGTAAAGCAAGCCCAGTTTACAAAACTGTTCAGTGGTGCCCTCTAGGATTTTAAAGTGCTAGCAAAAATTAGTCCTTAGCCTCGGCGTTCCCACAAGAGAAAACACCCAACCCACAAACCAGACGTACGGTGAACACAGTATAATAATATCAAGGCCACCGTGCTGGTTTATGAAAAAGCCATCTTGCTCCTCAGAGCCAGCTGCATGGCCAAAACCAGAGCTCATTTTAATAAAGGACTTGGATTATTGTGTTAAAAAAAAAAAACCCAAAACCCCCAAAACCCCCAAGCGATGCTATTAGCATATGAGAAGCCTTTTAGTTTATCTTTCCCTTTATAATTCTTATTTCCTTACTGATTTTCTCAGTCCCATTGCTAACACATAGCTTCTCTTGGCAGCTTCCTTGAATTCCCTGTCTTGAGCAAATTTTGAGTCATACCGAAGCAGCGTTAGATAGCATCAGTAAATATGCACTATGAACTACAGCCTGTTTTCCTCTGTTACCTAAGCAGCGCCGTAAATCCAAACCGTGGAGATGAAAGGTCAGAGCAGTAATTCAGGGAGCCCACAGCTGCCCGGGGAAGGAGGCATTTCCTAGGATTTGTGCTCGTGCCTGAGACAGGCTGAGGTGCAGGCAGCAATGCCAGGTGCAGGGTCCGGCCGCGGGGACTTCTCAGCCTTCTCTGGAAGAGGGCTTGTGAACCCAGCTGTGCACAGGGCTGCAGTTCATTAATATGGGACTTGGAGAAGTACGAGATCACCAGCACAAGCGTTAGCAGGAGTAGGCAGGAGGACGCGGCTGCGTGTGCTGGGTTTGCCCAGGCATCCGTGGCAGTGTTCACGCCGACCTCAGGCTTAATGCTGACATGACATTGGTGGGGACAGGAGAGACAACACCTGATCCAGCATGAAGCCGTGGCTGCATAGAGAGGTGACCCCTCATCTGGCATAACGTTCTTGTGGGACCAATACGCATATTCAAGGTTGAATACAAATGTATAAATATCCGAAGGCAGAAGTGAATCTGTACCAAACCCATGCTTCACATCCTTCAGCTGCAGTACTGTTGATCTGTTGCTAAAGACTCCAAGCTCAGATTTATAATCTGGTCTGAGAAATTTCAATTTATTTAGTCTGCTGTGCCAGGGCAGGATTTTCCAAGATACCTGACTCATCCCTGTAACTTTTTTCTGAGGGTCATCTCATTCTTCAATGGCTTGTTTGAAGGGTGGGCACCTGAAGCAGACACCGTTGTGATGGTGTTGCTCACATTGATCACAAGCATCAAGCTGCCTCCCTGCCCCAGTGGTTTCTGGTGGTACCCTTGAGGGTGTAACATCACACTCACGCATCATCTCTCGGCTTCTCCTGGGGAAGAACCTCCACCATCAGAAGATCAGGTGCTACCACATACTGCAAATGGCAGCATCTTTCCAGAACCACACTCACCTTTCCTCACAGGAGTGGAAAAGGGTGTTTCCCTTTTTTATGCACATTTTTTAAACCACTGGCATTCTTGCCTCCTTTTTACTCCTGCCTCACATACCGCACTTCATGCAGGCATCCCTTTTCTTTTTTATACCCCAATTACTGTGACTGCTCAATATTTCATCCTTTGCCTAGCCTTGCAAACCTCATCTGTTATCTCTGCCTACACTATATTTCCCCTCTTGCTACAACTTTGGGTCAGCCGGGCGCTGCTGATGGAGGGCAGAGGCATGCGAATGGCAGGGACCCTCGCTCCTCACCTGCTTTAGTGGCACTTTGGACCTGCCAAGGAAACCGCCTGCCCACTGCAGCCGGACCCGTGCGGCCCGTGCTGCATAAGCAGCTACGTCCCTGCTGCTTCATCGGCAGCCCGCATCTCAACACCGCCCGTCTGAGCCTGCCAGTACTGGAAATGGAAATCTCACATACTGGTTTTAACAGTTTGCTCATTCTGACTGCAGTGCTTCAGCTGCGAAAGGTCCAAGCACTTACATGAATAAAGAACAAGGCATATTTTTTAGCAGCCATACTGTTACATGCCTTCATACACAGCCAGCAAATTAGTGTCTTCCTGCTTGTATCACTGATCTGTTCTTATTTTGGACCACAACCATAAAGCATGTTGCATTAGCACCTTTTCCTCCATAGCTCTAGCATATGCCTTGTAGCTGAATAGGTTTCTCTCTGGTATAGCTGAAAATGAATTCATTCCAGCTTTGCCTCTTAATGCACTTTCTGCAAAATCTGGGATTTTGTACCACTGATTTCCATTAAACTGAATGTTTTGTTCTGTTAATAGCTGATTTAACTCAAACGGATGATATATCGGTAACGAGAAAAGAAAGCATACTCGAGAGCAAATGGAAATTCCCAACCAGTCCAATTAGTGCTGAACTATTGCAGTGTGTGGGTGTGCAAAGGGAACGGTCTGGACATAAATCCAGCTGTTCCTACCTGTTGGTTTTGGTTATCAGGAAGACTTAGATGCAGATTTCAATATTTCAAAGTATGCCAGTATGAACAATGGGCCCAAACCAGCTGCAGACTGAGAGGCTGATAGAAAGGACAGCCTTAANAAAAATATATACATATATATATTGCACACATGTATATAAGGCACTCCGTGTCTCACTCGGGAGCGCTGCTGGAAGGGGTGAGTAAGCACAGAACTGGGAGGGTGAGCTGCTCTTGACTCCCTGCTGCAGGACATCTTACCTGCTGCAAAAATGCCTATTTCACATTTTACCTGAATTGGCTTGTGACCTACTTATTGGCTTCTGGTGAGCTTCATTCCCCTTTCCATTAGGAAACTCTTTAGGTCAAATAATGCTTTATCACACTGTGTTTTCTTTCTCCAGTCTCTGCACCTTCCTAACTTCCTTTTTCATTTGTCACAGAAGACGGCATCTCTTCCCAGCCCCCCTTATACGGTGTGCAGATTTTCCATGGTGAGCCTGAAATACTAATTTATTTTGTTTTAAAATACTACTGCATGCAGTATTTAAAATACTACACCTTCGAAGCTCTAAGAGGTCCCTCAGCTGGACTTCCAACAGCCACCTGCACATAGGTGAGAACTGAGGAAATTTTGGTTTAAAGGATGCAAGCAAACACTTGTTTGTACAAAAAAAAGCAAAGCTCGTCCGTGTCTATCTAAAAATACTTAAAAATATATAGTAGACAGACTGTGAGCTATGGCTATTTGCCCCAGTTTTTGTTTCCTTCCAGCCTTAGCTTCACATGCTGAAAATGTCCGGGTTTGGCCTCAACTCGTGAGTAAATCTGTTTGGGAAATTTGAGGGTGAGCAGCCAGGTATGTGGAAAGTTGCTTTTGTGCAATAAGCAATTTCTGTCACCTTCCTGCAAGAACTTGTGGCCCTTAGCAACTGAGGCGGAAGGCTGAACGCTGGCAAGGAAATGACGTGCAAGACAAAAATGTCCGTAACAGTAAAGAAAACCAGGAAGGCATGTAAAATCTCCCACAAGAGATGCCCAATATTCCCTTTTCCCCTGTGAAGGGCTGACGGGGTGGGTTTCTGGTCTGCGGTTCTGCACCAGCCCCAGGGATCCTACTGAACAGGGCACCACAGGAGCTGCTCGGCTGCAGAAAAGCAGCGTGTGTCCCCCCAGGAACCGGAGAGGGGGCACGGGGGCGCAGCGGGAGGCACAGGGAGCAGGGGACCCCGACCCCGGCACGGCAGCCCTGGCACGCCGCCCCGCCGCAGCACTGCAGCGAGCCTGGCATGGCACGGGACCTGCTCACCGCTGCAAGCCTCGGCTGCCTCTGCCTTTCCTCGGAAAACAACCCTGGGAAATGACAGTTCAAGAGCTGATAAGAATAATTAGACGCGTCTGTTGCAGATACGACATGCGCCACTGGTTGAAAGCAAGTCTTAACTGAGTTCCCAGCCTGCTCACAAAAACTGCCAGCAGAATACGTGCCCAAAGCTCAGCTGGTGGTTCTGCCAGCAAAGTCTCTGTTTTGCCGCTGCTTTGCCCTCCTGTGCTTGCTGTCCCTGCAGAGTGGAAGTTGCTGTCCTTATTGCTGTTCTTGGAGACTGTCAACCTGCTATTTAGGGGGTGAAAAAATCTTGCTGTGCTACGGTCCTCAAGGAGATACCCCCGATGCCTGCTGCTAAGGCACAGGAAGCTGCTCTCCCCCACCCCGGTGCAAGACGAGCGTGCGCCTGTGTGCATTTTTAATATCTGAGCTGACATTTTGCTGTCTTGAAAACAAAAGCTGTTCATGGGCTAATTAAATTGATCTGCGCACAGTATAATGTAAGCCCCAAGGAGCGACGGAGTCCCAACAGGGTGTGAACTTTGGAAGACAGAATGACACAGTATTGTGCATGCAAAAGATTATAATTTTATAATCAATAGTGGGTAATGTGGTGAGTGGATAGCATGAAAATTCAGAGCGCTTGGTCCATAAGGCCCTGGTAAATATCCGATATGACTCTCATATAGTCCCATAGGAATGAATACTATACGTCTTTTCTTCTTCTTTGCCTTTATTAATATTATAAACCAACAAGAATAATGAAACTGCTGTTTCAGAGTGCCTTCTGTATTTCAGAATATGCAGATGGTTTCTGATCAGCACTGCCGCTGTGATGCCCCTGTGATACACAGCAATAAATAGAGTTAATAGAGGTGACTTATTAATCCTAGTAGAGCAACTGCACTTCCAGAGTCTAAAGATAATGCAGAATACTGGAAAACTTGTTCTAATTACAGCAGGGAGCATCTTGCCTCCTTCCTATATTGCCATTTTAAATTGAAATTACTATTCTCAGTAGAAAAGATCTTTTGTTCAGCTACCAGCCAAGAAAGACAATGCTACTGAGAAGGCTTAATAGTGCGTTAATACTCACATTACACAGTTTCCTCAAATGGCCAAGAAGACAAACAGGCAGGAAACAGTGAAGATCGCATACCAAGGGAGGAGAAATTAAGTATTTCAATTAAGTACTTGCTACCTAATGCATCGAGGGAAATGAACACAGCACTCCCTCTGAGGTGTTATAACTGAGCATCCTACGAGCGTATCTCGGAGGGGTACAGGGACAGGTTCTCCTGTTTGCAGGGACGTGTCTCCATGCGGCCACCCAGCTGGCTGCAGGGAAGCCATGGGGGGCGGCAGCTGAGCCCCGCAGGTGCCTGGTGCCTCCTTCCAGCCCTGCCTGGCTCCTCTTGCTCTCCCAAAGCCTTCTGCACCCTCAGACCCACGTTGCCACTGCAGCAAAGCTGGATTTCCCCGTACAGCCGAGCACGTGATGGCAGCACCACAGCTCACCCTAATGCTGTTTCGAGACCTAACTCTGATTTTCACTGGGGCTAGCTTGCATTTAAATGTCCAGTTGTGTACATCTGTGTAGTGGGTTGGCTGGTTTTTTTAGCCCTCTTTCTGTCTTTTTCTCTGTAGCCTGGACCAAAGTTAGCAGCAGGGAAGGCAGTTGGGTTTTCCCAGCCCAGCGAGGGCTATGAGGAAGCGGGAGTCGGATGGAGTGGAGTGAGCCTGTGCTTGGGGGAGCTGCACAGCACTGCTCGTACACAGCCCCGCTGCTGAGGGGAGCTTTCAGGTGTTTTCAAGAGCATTGTTAACTCTGCACTCTGTATTAGCGATCCCAGTGGTGATATTTTTTGGTTCACCAGCTGGTGATGGAAATGGGTGTGAGAGCCATGTTTCCTCAGAACAGCTCTTCAGAAGTTGAGATTTTTGCCTATGTCCTCACTCCTCACCTCCCAGGCAGGTATCAGCTCTGTCTTGCCTCCTGTAGATACATATGGCTTACAGGTACGGTTAGGCACCCATACGGATAGCAAGAATTTGGTAATCAGCATAGTGGGCTTGTTCTTTAGGCTGCAGAGATCGGAGCAAAGCTCTCGGTTTTCTCTGGTTTGGCTGCAGCAAACCTGTGCTCCCTGGGTATCAGTGATGTATCTTCAAGGGCACCTCTGACCGTGGCCAAGGCAAATGGTGAGTTTGCTGGAAAACATGCTCTCATTGCTGGATAATCGGTGCTGACAGAGATGATTTACTGTTTGTGTAAGGAGATGTCTTGGCCATGACCCTGAGCCGTAATAACGCACAGGGACCCCATGGCGTGCAGGAGCTGGCCCTGCCTCGCTCCATGCCCATGGAATTGCACTGCAGGTGTGGGGAGGGCTGGACCCCGGACTCCCACCCAAGGCAGGGACTTGAAAGAGGTGGCCCTGCCTCCCCTGGCCGGGGCAGGATGGCAAGGGCTGCTTCCCTGGCCAGTTCCAGATGTGCAAAGGATGCTCAGCAGATGCTCTCAGAGGAATCAGATCTCAGCTACTTTGCACATTCACACGGCGTCAGCCTCCAGTGCTGGGCCCGAGCGCGCACCCGGAGTCTCCTGGCCTCATGCCGGTTTGCAGGGGGAAATTATTTGAATGCACTTCCCAAAGCTCACTAGGCTGCTGAGAGGGCAGTCCTGCTGTGGGCCCAGCAGGCAGAGCTGGAGCCAGCATCCAGTTCTGGAACAGAGGAAGTCAAATACTATTTAGAATATACCTACAATTGCATCACGGGCAAATCATATCAATGGTAAACATCATCTGCTAATGTTTAGGAGATATTAGAAAATACGGTAATACTGGATTTTCAATTAAATTTCCCTTTTGATATTTCTTTATACACATGTTTAAAGGTAGGCAAAATTGTCTTTTGACTTTTTAATATCGTATTTGATCAGGTCATCTATTTGGTTAAAATAAATTTTGTCAACACTAAAAATATAGGAAAGCTAAAATCAGACAATGTTTTCGGGTGCTAAACTTCCCTCCTGTGTATGAAACACAGAAAGAAGATGTTAGAACTGATTTGTAACAATTTTTTGAATGCTAAGATTAATAAATCAGAGAACAGTAATGTAATAATAGGTGCAAGCCTGGCATACTGCCTTTCTATGGACTGGAGGTAGCAACAACCGCGATTTAAAAGTTGTGGAGGTGATCTCTTGCTGCTGTTAGCAAAAACCACTTACTGAAGCCCTTCTGAGCTTTTATCCTTCCGCTTTTCTTTATTCTGTACCCACATTTTCTTTCCTAATCAGTTCTACATGAGTTGATCTAGATAAAAGGAGGAACATGCCATATACCCACGCATGGTATTATATTTCCTGCAGAAATCTCACCCTATGCTATTATCCTGATGGAGCTGAAGTGGGTGACTCATCATTTTCCACACAGTGGCATCTCACCTGCTGTGGTGCAGAGCACCCGACGGCCTCCCAGGGCGCCTGTGCCAGAGGCTCTCACCAGACCTGTCGTCTCCGATGGGAGCTGCTGGGTTTGCTGCACTGGAGGGCTCAGGCCGGTGTTGGCGGTGCCCATTCCCTGAGGACAGGCCATGCCCGAGGGCGAGCACCGTCCCTGCAGCGAGCAGCTGTGCTGGGCTTGTCTGGATGCTCACCTGCCTCTCCAGGCTGGGCTGCTGCTCCAAGAGCTGTAGCGACTGCCTTGCTCTGAACGGAACTAATGCCCATTAGTTCACTGGAAAATATATAACTTCTGAATTCTGTTGGATTGTTATTTCCACGTGGATAAAAATAAACATCCACATACCCTTTGCTTTGCTGTACAGCAGCAGTTAAGTGCTTCTGCATTCAAACACCGAAATATTGAATATCTAACCCTAGAATTGCATTTCAAAGGCTGTTAGGGTAACAATGTTATTCACCAGATCCCTGCTAATGGCACAGGCTCTGTTTAACTGTGGGCCATGTTAGAGTCTGGCTATATTTCAGTTGTTCTTGAATTCGAGGGTCCAAAGCTACCAGTAATGATCAGTCAACATTTTTTCTAATGGATCCTAAGGATCTACTTTGGCACTGGTTTTACTAGAATAAGTAAGGTGCAATCCTTGCCCAAGTCTCACTGTCGGTGATGAAACCCAAGTGGCCCTGGGTGGCGGTGGTGCACCCCTGCCCTGCCTACCCGCGGCACCAGCCCTGCCTGTCCCCTCCTCCCATCAGGGACCGGTGGCCTTTTTGCAAACTGCCCTCCCTCACATTCCTGCCCAAAGGGTTTAGTCTGGGGAAGGAAGGGCCTCGAAAATACCAGTCATGGAAACAGAACATTTTAGTGCCGCCGCATAATGAATCCTGGATTTTTAGCTGTCCTGATGCCAATACTCTATTTTATTTTATTTTGGGAATATCTGAAAATATGGTAATGACAAAGAAGTGACAGGAGTTCAAACTAAGTATTAGAAGTCCCTTTTTTTTTGGACTCTCTTCTGACGGGTTTGAAGCTGAGCGGGGTAGGAACACCCTGAGCAATACCTCTGCACTGATGTCTCCGCGGCCAGACCCTTTCATTCCTCCTCCAGCTATTGTTCCCTTTCTCATTATCCTGCAGCTCTTTCTCTCTCCCAGCCGCTCTGGCCTCCTTCCTCCCAGAGCTGTTCCTCCCTGGGAGCTGCTGCGTGGGTTGCAGTCACCTCTCATTACCAGGATGCTCTCAGCTGGTTTCTGTCCTGCCACTGGGCTGAAACAGAGCGTGCTGAACATTTTCCTGGACGCATCTCAGAGCACCCAGACATCCCTCGGCTCTCTGTAACTCAGTGAAACTTCAACATGCATTTGACAACTTAAGGTAAAATTCAACAGCTCCCATTGACAATTAGGGAGGAAGTGATACGTCAGTACCTGAAATAAAAAAGCTTAATGAAAAGCTAATCATGTAGTACAAAGAAATGCCAACTCAGCTCTTACTGGAAACAAATACCCTGGCAATCATTACTAAGGCCATTTCTAACTTAATATGCA
Source organism: Fregata magnificens (assembly GCA_013389945.1). NCBI lineage: Eukaryota > Metazoa > Chordata > Aves > Suliformes > Fregatidae > Fregata > Fregata magnificens. The sequence continues at coordinate 5,939 of WAAD01038303.1, read as the reverse complement.
GTTGCTGAAGCAACAGCTTCAGTTTAAGCTGCAAAAGCTGAAGCACTGCAGTCCTGGTCGGAAGCGGCACCGCTGCAGGGACTCTTCTGTCCCCAAGTCCCCACCTCCCTTATTTAAATTCCGAATACAGATAGACTCACCTGGTTTGTATCTGAGTCATTATAACAAGAAATATGATAGGCACGTTGACTGTAGAAAAAACATTAAAAACATAAATATAAATCTATTCTGAGATGTTGTTAGCACATGCCTCAGCTGACACGTGTATGTGGACACAAGACAGAAACGCTCTCAAGGAGCAGATGGCAGCCAGTGTTGGTGAGAAGTCCTGGCTAAACCAGACAAGTCTCCACTTTCCCTCAGGAAATCGAGTACCAGTTTCAGACCAGCTGATGAATGTTCAGATGAATCTGTGCCATTACAGACTGCATCGGCCTCTGCAGCGCTACAGGTCAGCTGTGACCGTTGCCCCTGCAAATGGCTCATCCCCATCAGAACCCCCCTGTTTTCAGCAAATCACACTGGGATCAGGTCTCTCATTATATCTGATGTATTTGAGCTTCCGTTCCTTATGTCCCTGATTTTGTCTTCGGTTTCATACCAAACAAGTCACTTTTCTGATTTTGTACCACCCCCTGCGTGCAACCATTTTGCACATTAATTCCTTCCAGATGCCTGCCTGGGTGGGTACCGAGCGATGCCTCTGCTGCCCAGCTGCTGTTGACTCTTTCCCAGACAAACCCCACACAGAGATAAACAAGGTGTTGAGCCATCCAAACCACGAGCGCTCCCCTGAAATGGGTCAGGCAAACCAAATAAACCCTCCTTCCCCTCAGATGAATTTGACGCTCTTTCCCTCTTTCAGTATTTGGATTTTTGCCTAGAAATCAAATCAGCTCACCCTGGGCATGCTGCACCTGCTGACAGCTGGCAGCGCCCGTGGGGCTGTGCCGTGGGGCCGTGCCTGCCTGCTATGGCAGCGGGACCCTCCGCTCCCCGTGCCCAGGCAAGGCCAGTGGCTGCTACTCGCTGTGGGCACATCTTTCCCTCCTGCCTTTCAGCCTCTGCTTGCACCGCACTAATGCTTTCCATCCCCTTAATGATTGTTTATTGAGCTTTTAAGGGATTAACCTTTGGCTTTTAAAATTGGAGCTTCAGGAGCTTATTTCAGGAACTTAGTCTGAAAATGTACTGGAAAATAAAATCACTGGCACAGATAATCTTTTTTATAACCTCTAGAATTTATCTAAAAGAACCCACTGTTAAGGAAAAATACCTCTGTTAATGTTCAAACATGAGTGAGTATGCTTGTTGTTGTGAACCTTTTAAAGCTATTAATGATTGATTCTAATGTCTTGTATTTAATGGGGGGCAAAATCAGCACTGACTTAAAACCATAGCAATCTTGCATGTAGAAAGGCAAAAAGTCCTCTGTGAGTTTCTATTTGCCACTTTGATTTCTACTATAAGTAAAATCAAGAGCAATTACAAATGGGGGCAGGTAGAAAAGCTGTATTCCTAGAACTGTAGAGATGTCTCAGATAAGGATCAATACCAAAACATACTGCTATTTAATATGGGGTTTCTTAAGAGAAACTTGTCCTTCACGCACAGGACCAGCATCATCATGCAGAGCTTGCTGGAAAGCGCTGGTGTTGCAGGCGTGGTGGATCCCATGTAATGGATCCCATGGGATCCCATGTAATCCCATGTAATCAACTGTCACTTTGCAAAAATTGTTCCTTAAAAGCTCCTTGAAGAGTTCCTTAAATATTCCTTTTGTAAAGTACTGAGATAGACAGTGTGATATTCAGCCAAGTAGCCTAAATCTAATTCACTCCTGGAATCGCACCAACACAGAATTTGCAGCTCTGCATGTAACAGCAAACCAGATAACTCAGGGTGCTGCAGGGCCCTGACCTGACTTTCCGGAGCAGCCTTCACTGCAACCTCTACTCATCTCCGATCGCTGTTTATCTAATTCTTCAACTAATGAAACGTAACTCTATTTTAAGATGTATCTTATTAAATGCTTTTCAGTTGTCCTTACAAAGTCTGTCATTTGTGGTCTGGTATTTTGTCCGCCCTGATAGTTATTTTACTGTAATCTGCTTTAGCTTCTTTCTGTACTCGCCACAAGAGAGGGGAGAGGGGAAGTGTGGCCGGCAGCTGTGGCTCCGTGGGGACCCTTGCTGGGGACCCGGGATCACCCCAGCACCCTTCCTGCGAATGCATCCTGCACCCTCTCCCTCCCGCTGCCTGCTCAGGCCATTTCTGCTCTCAGGAGTCCTCATCCATCTGCCTGTGCCCTTGCTAGGGAAAGGGCATGGATGGGCTTTACCTGCTTTTAGAGCCTCACTGACTTGGCTTAGGCACCCCAAACTGCACAGAGCCGCCCACCTTTTCCTTTCTATACCCCTGACCTTTAAGAGATGGCATCACCACAAATAATAATGATAAATTTTTAAAATCTTGATTTGACACAGTTGTAAATGTTAAGAAAAGGGAAGGTTCCCTATGATTCTGTGCTGTTTTACAGGAAACAACTGAAATGTGACAGTAAGCTGTAAATACAAATTGCTTCATACTTGGAGTGCCCTTTTATGTGCTATCCTATTACTACTGCACAAGCACAGAGAGAGTGGTTTACTGAAATCCCAATGTCTGGAAGAGGAAACACCAGTGCGATACGTCTGGTGATCATTCCCTTTCTATGAGAGAGCTTGGGCGTTGCTACTGGCCAGTTTTCCCTTTATCTCTACATGAGAAGGGGCAAGGGGACAAAGAAGGAAAAAATTCCTTCAGCCTGAGTCACTGAGAAAGAAAAAAAGACAGTAGGAGATAGAGAGAGGACCACTGGTTAAAATAGTGATGTTTGTAGTGTGTAGTCCTGGTGCAAAGACGTACAACCAAGTAGTGGCTTATCCTACAAAACATGCCGCCGTCCCCGAGCCACGTGCAGGCACGGCTCTGCCCAGCCTCTACCCTGCACCTGGGTTTTCCCTTGGCAGACTGCTTCCTCCATGCCTAACAGCTTGGTTGCAAACTATAGATTGAGATTTTTTTTTGTTCTGTGCTGGCTAGAAAACTGATGGACAGGTTGTACAGGAATTAAGTTCTAAATTGGCAAAAAAAAGGGGCACGGGCAGGAGGAGCAGGGAGTGACACGTCTGCAGCAGCAACCCCAGGGAACAGCTTCCTAAGAAAGCCAGAAGGTGTAAATTCGCTGCTGTGAGCCCCAGCAGCAAGGCAGCCTGCCCGTACGCCTGCCTGCCCCGGGGCTGGCTCCGCTGCCTCACCTCACTGGAGTTCAACATTTCCTCCTTTGCGTGTCCCAGTGCAGAGCTGGCACTGGTCAGCCCAGATCTGTTTAAGTGTGGGAGGAATGTAGACTGTTTCTTTCTCCAGCGTATTAAAAACAACCCCTGGAGACTTACAGGGCTCATGTATTCTGGCAGCAGGATACCAGCAAACCCCCTCTGGGCATAAAGACCCCAGTGAAGAGCTCAGTATTTCAGCCCATCCGTATCACTGGTTTCAACCGCAATGCAGCACACGTACGACCAGATCCAGAGCAAAGGCTCCCCCCCAGCAGCCCTTCTGCAGCCATTTCCAGGGACAGGGTGTGCTGACCGTCCCAGAGATGCTGGCAGGCTGCCTCGTCCCAGCCCCGTCCCCAGGGACTGCAGCCACCCTGCGCCCCTGGGCTTGCCGGGGTGCCAGCACTGGCTGCCAAGAGGGGAGGGCAGAGCCACAGACAAGCTCATTTGTGGCTCAGTCTGATTCTGGCAGACAGTTTAAATAGATGCTAAGTGATGAGGGAGCTCTCGAGGAAAGGGGAGCAGGACTTTGTCTCTCGCTGTGTTCGTGCTGTGCCCAGCAGTAAGGCATCCTCCATGCTGTCTTAATGGAAATAAATACCTCCCTGATACAGGTGCTAATGAGGCTTCATCTGTTTGGCTAAGGTGGCTGCCACGGGAACCCTGCCAAATCCTCTCGGTCCGGCTGCAGCAGAGAAAATAGCAGCCAGGGCAAAGGCTTAGTACTTTTGTAAAGTAATGAGAGAAGAGGGATCATCCTGCCAAGCTTACTGGCCAAATAATGAGATTGAATCTCTGAAGTCATAATTTGGTGGTTAAGTGAACAGGACTAATGCTATGTAAACTGACGGGTCTAATTATTGGACCCATTTCTAGAAAAAATTGGGGAGCAGGTGTCCGACAGCCTGCTCCAGAACCAGGGTGATTTGCAGGGTCCTCCAGCACCAACAGCCCCAACCCCCTTTGCCCTGAGGCTGCCTGGGTACCCAGTGAGGGTGCGGGCAGGTGTCACACACCGACCCCCCCAAGGTGACGGGACGTTCCCGCAGAGATATCTTGCTTCTGCTGTACGAGGAACGTCCCAAGCATTTTGCAGGACCATCCTGCCTTCAGGTCCGGCAGGAGAATGCTTAATCCCTGAGAGGCCCCTTGTGCCAGCCCCATAAGCTGCTTACAGCCTGCTGAGCAGCAGGCGGCTGGAATGGCATCAGCTTTCCTACCCAGCACATTAGTCTGGGCTGAGCAGCCTGACGAGAAGGACTCGCTTGCTGGGCAGTGACTCCCCTCCCTTGCACCTGGCACACGCCTCAGGATGCTGCGCTGATGCCAAAGTCGGCTGCAGGGAAGAGGTTTTGCAGCCAGGAGAAGCAGCAGTTCTGGTGACACTGCTGTGCTGGGTCTTGCCTGGGGCAGAGGCAGCTGCCCCCACCCCAGCAGCCACGGGACCCACGGAGCCAGGGGATGATTCAGTCCCTGCCTTGCTTTCCGACAGCCCACGCAGGGAGGGGGCACAGGGGGCGGGCAGGGGTTTGGCGAGTCGCCTTGTCCCCGCAGCACCAGGGCTGCACAGCCGACTCCTTGCCAGGAGCATGGCCTGGCACAGCCACAGCACCGCGTCTGCAGGGCTTCTCCCAGCAACATTGTCCTGCGCCAGAGTAACAAGTCTTGGCAAAGAGACTGGGAGTTTCTTTGACCGAATTCAGTTCCACTTTGTGGAACACCGGGGGGAGTGAGCGAGCGGCTGCGTGGTGCTTAGTTGCTGGCTGGGGTTAAACCATGACAGTCCTTTTTGGCGCCCAACGTGGGGCTCGAAAGGATCGAGATAATGATAGTTTTGATTGGAAGGTGCTAGATTGAATTTATAGCTGTTATTGCTGTTTAGCTATTAATCGGCAGGCTCCTGTGCTTGCCATGGGGCTTGCTTGCCTTACTGTATATTAGAGTCTAGTGCTCGTTAGTGGCTGCTTTTTGCTTTCACTGCTTGCTGTGCTGCAGTACTGCTTATCGTCTGACTGCTGTGCCTGGGAACATTCTGATAACAGCACTGGCCATGCGCCTGGGCTGGCAGATGGCCAGGGCATCGCTGCTGTTTCTGTGCTGCTGTACCGGACGGGCTGGAACCAGTGTGAACCCAAGTCGAAGGGACCGTGACCTGTGGATGCGCCCACATGGGAGCAGGACACTGCGAAGCATCTGTGGCCATGAATAAGTCCACATCAGAGCAGGTATATCTCGAAGCATCCGTGGCCATGGTTATGTCTGTGCCACAGCAGGTATACCTCTGAAGGGATTGTGGCCCAAGGATAAGTCCACGCTGGAGAAGGTACACCTCGAAGCATCTGTGGCTGTGGATAAGTCCATGCCTGCAGCAGGTACACCCTGAAGCATCAATGGCTGTGCATGAGGTCATGCTGGAGCTGCTCAAAGCGTGTGGCCACGTATAAGCCCATGACAGAGCAGGTACACCCCTGGGGGTGATTGCAGCCACGGGTAAGGCCATGTTGGAGCAAGTTTACTTCTGAAGGGACTGTGGCTGTGGGTAAGGTCACACTGGAGCAGGTGCACCTCAGAGCGACTGTGGCTATGGATAAGTCTATGCCGCAGCAGGTACACCCCTGG